>JAPJBO010000573.1:0-148818 GCA_030068145.1 Diplonema papillatum
CAAAAGTAGTAGTAGTAGTAGTAGTAGTTCGAACTTGATATGCAACAACAATCTGTGACGCTAGACTGCTCAAAAGTAGTAGTAGTAGTAGTTCGAACTTGATATGCAACAACAATCTGTGACGCTAGACTGCTCAAAAGTAGTAGTAGTAGTAGTAGTAGTAGTAGTTCGAACTTGATATGCAACAACAATCTGTGACGCTAGACTGCTCAAAAGTAGTAGTAGTAGTAGTAGTAGTTCGAGCTTGATATGCAACAACAATCTGTGACGCTAGACTGCACGTTTGAACTTGATATGCAGCAACAATCTGTGGTAAATAGACTGCTCAAAAGTAGTAGTAGTGGGTGTCGTCTGCCGAAGCAGCCGGAGACAGCAGGCGCAGGGGGTCTTCCTTTACTTTTCTCTTCTTCATGGAGACCCGCCCCCAGGCAATCCCGACTGCCTATCACGGTCGCAAAAGGTTTGTGCCCTATAGTGATGACGAGGATGGCCGTGTGATGCTGACGACGCGAACAACCCGTCGCGCGTGACACAGCACCCGCCGCCCGTTGCACTGCCGCGTGACTTGCCACCCTTTCATCGCCGGCGCCCAAGAAGCGGGCCCGGCGTCGGCTATCTCGGCCCGCAGGGTCGCCAGCACTCCACGCCTGCCGCTGACATCCCACCGCGCCCAAACCCCCGTGCACACCTGGATTGCGTTGACTTGCCGGGTGCGAGTCATCACGGGCCGGGTCGAATAACGCTTGTGCCACTAACGTGTATTGTGGTTTAGAGGTTAATATTCGATTCGTCGAAGGTGAAATCCAGAGGTGAAAATCTTCGATCGTAGGAAGACGAACTTCTGCGAAAGCATTCGACAAGAATGTCTTCATTAATCGAGAACGAGAGCGTGGGGGATTCAAGATGATCAGATACCGTCGTGTGTAAAAGTCCTAACCTCCTAAGTGCACTCTTGCCGCCTCTGAACCAGCTACACATCGGTTGTTTGAGTTGTTCGCCTCGAGCGGAGAATCTTAAACTTCAGAGGAAAAGTTGGGCGATTCAACGAGGTAACTCCACCGGGCACCACGAACCGCTCACAGTTTCACTAAGGGAGTTGATGCACCACGAAAAGTCGATTGGAGCGGGGCGACCAGAGAACTCCACACAGCCTTCAGGGTGTGGTTGGTTCAAAAATTGAAGTTTTCCCACCCTCCCTACCCCCGGTGACCTCGCCCAAGCTCGTTTCCCCGGGTTAAGGCAGTCACTCAACATTCCCTTGCGCTAGTGCTATCAGTTGCAAAGACGTGGTCTTACTTCTCCCTTTCTTCTAGGCAGTTCTCGTCAGACAATACGAAAGGGAGATGTTCCTTTTCTTCGTGGGACCGTTGTGCAACCGTTGTGCGCGAACTTGAGGATGCCGAGGGGTGCTACCACTCGTGGGTCCCATGGCCGCTGCTTGAGCGCGCAAGTAACTTCGCAAAGGGAGGAGAAGGCGGCAGGCGTGAGATAACTGGCAGTCCGGTACCCGCAATAAGATCATATGGGAACTTTTAATAAGAAGCAGGAAACATCGTCGGGGAGAAACGGCGCAACGAAGAGCGAGAGAGAACCCCGATGTGGAATGAAACAATACATGACGTATCATATCGCGCAGTGACAAGCCAGTCTGGCGCCTGACCACGGTTTGAGGCTGAAGCCAGGCCTTATGTAGGCTTTAGCGAAGATCTGCCTTCCGTAGTCTGACTATCCGCCGTGTAACGTCTGCGTGGAACCGGGCTAACGTTAGATCACTGAAGTCTGACTGTGATAGTGGACACCATCAAAAAATTGGAAGTGTACATTGAAGTCAGACTGAGCCTGGCTAGTAGTCAGAGGACGGGTCGACCACGATGTAAGGAGACCCCCCCGCGTCTGAATCCACATGAGGCAGTGCCCCCTAAACTCAAATCTGAAACGGTGGCGTACCCAGTTTCACTGGAGTGCCCTTTCCCGGCAAGCTACGAGGGAACGTAGCAGAGGGAGTACCGACACTCACAAAATTTATCACGTGAGGATATCCTCTCAGACTACGCCACTGAACTACGTTTGTAACCATACTTTAACCTCCTTGGGCGTTGAGTCGCCCATGGCAGAGCAGTCGCTGGCGCAAAATCAAAGATATATTCCTCCGAAAAAGCTCCCACTTCGGCTCTCACTGCGGGTGCAGCGCACCCAAAGACGAAGTGTCGGTTTACATTCGGGTGTCTTTTCAAGAAACACGCTTTTTTAGGAAGGGAGGTGCGGTGTGCGCTCGGTTGCACTACTGCGGCGGACGCCGTCACCTGGTCCGAAAGAAAATACCGTAGTCGGATTAGTTGAACTGGACTAAAGCTGAAACGGGTAAATGACGGACCGGGTAAAACCTTGGACACGCGGGGGGGGATGTCCCAGGTAGTCACCTGCGTGACTGCACCAGTGGCGGTCCTACAGCCTCCTATGACAGCGGTCTAGGGGCTGAGCTGAGTATTGAGCACTCCAAGGCGCGGGCAAGCCCCAGGGTCGCAATATTCTGCAAAGTACGCAAAGACACAAACCCCGGAAATACTCGACGTAGCTGCTTCGACTCCGAATGGAAGGGGGGAAATATAGAGGTAAAAAAAAAAAAATACAATACAAACACAATCTGATTTGTTCTTCGCTTACACCACCGTGTGTTGTTTTCTCACTCAGGACTTTGACCTGTTGTGTTTGTGTGATTTGTCGTGTAGGGGTAGATCCGCATGACCTCACGTCCGTTCAACACGTGGTTCGGTAGTTACAGCACTTGGGATCCCTTCTGTTCTTTGTCGGGCAGCATCGTCGAGCATTTCCTTTCAAGCTGGCACTTATGTAAAAAAAAAAAAGCCGAGCCGGGTAAACCTGGGACACCCAGCCCCATTTTGGGCGGTTCAACAATAATCCAATTACGGTAAAGTCGAGCTGCTTCAGCATTTTTTGTGCTGAACGCTTACGCCCGCCAGATTTACCTCTGTTTCGTGTGGGCTCCAGCACCACATGTACCTCCTTGAGATTTCGCAACTGGCAGTCTCAAGTATTTCCTACAAAGCACAACAACAACCTGAGCCCAAATCCTGGACGTGGTTTCAGGTGGCAATTTTGGCAAATGATCATGATTAGAAGGTCCTAGAAGGCGGTTCAGTCCTCACGCATGTGGCTAAGCAAGCTACTTTGTTCCTCTGGACGGATTGGGAGCGGCAAACCTGTCGTTCGGATTATTATTAGTCTTCAAAGAAACAAGTTTCTTTTCCTACAAAAAAAAAAAAACTTTCCGGGTTGACCCCCCGCAAGTCCATCTCGGGATCGCCAACGTGTTTTTTCCGTTACGTTTTTTAGACGTTTTGGCGGCTTTTCCGCGCAAGCACACTACTACACGACAAGGTCCGAGTTGCGGTGGTGAGATGGGGTAACCGACAACGGCGCTCAGCCTCTGGCGTACGCAACGGTCGGATAGGGGCACGTGACACGTCGTCACGCCAGGGTCCCAGACACGATCGGAGGATGGAATACCCGATGAGGGCACTAGGCCCCTTATTGCAATGACTAGATACGGACATGTCCCTCGACAAGGTCCGAGATGTGACCGCAGGATGGGATAACCGATAACGGCACTCAGCCTCTGGCGTTCGCAACGGATAGGGACACGTGACACGTCGTCACGACAGGGTCCCAGACACGATCGGAGGATCTAACGTCACGACAGGGTCCCAGACACGATCGGAGGATCGAATACCCGATGAGGGCACTCGGCCCCTTATTGCAATGACTAGACACGGACATGTCCCTCGACAACCATCATGGCCTGAATACAGCTGCAGATGGTCCCAGGACCAGGAACAATCATGGACAGGGTCCCAAAACACGAATGCCAGTCGCCGCTTGGACGCGTTGCGACGGTCGGAACCGGACGCGTCACTCGACGAGGTCCCAGATACGCTCCCAGAACTCGGCAGACGATTGCGAGATCAGGTAACCGACGAGGGTGGCCTCGGCCGTGGCGTTCCGACTCGAGCTGTACGGGAAGATCTGCGGCGCGAACCGATCCGACAGCACGCTAAGCCGAACGCCGCCGGCGCCGGGGTTGAGGCAGAGCTGGTGCAGGAAGAGGAAGAGGTCCGTGCAGAGCGCGAGGTGCTCGGACGGGAGGTGCGAAAGGGCAGTGTGCACCCGCTCCGTGGCGGGCACCGCGTCTGCGGCCGCTTCTTCGGCCACGCAGAGGTCAGCGGCTGCCCGCATGAGCTCGTCGAAGGAGGCCGCGAATAAGCCGCGGGGTATGTCTTTGATGAAGGACACGAGCATGCCGGCGGTGTGCCGGAGGCCCAGCTCCGCCAGGTCCTCCTGCCCCATCGAATGCTCGCGCGCCTCGGGCAGCGGCGGGTCGAAGAGGGACGCCGAGTCGAGCCCGTGCACGGCGAGCCACTTTATGCACTGGTAGGGAAGCGACGGGTAGTCGCGCGTCCGCTGCTCGGCCCGCGCCATCACGTCCGCCACCTTGACGCCGATCGTCTTTTCGACGGCAGCGCCGTGGCACGCCTCCATCAGTGCGTGCGACACCGGGAACCGGCGTGGCTCCACCTGTGAGTTGGGCGGGTGGGTGTGTGTTAAAGCTCAGTTGTGGGTGATAATCCCCTGCGCAGAATATAGCCCATTTTCCCGGTCTTTTTTACGTTCCTGCCGAGGCTCCTGCCGCCCGCTCGTGATGATTACTCATTGTGCGGAGCTTTGTCTGGCACGGGCGTTTTGCTTCATGGTTTACATGTTGCTGGTGACAGCATCTTGCATCGTGTTTCGCGCACCTCAGCGTTCGATTTCCAGGGGCCTTGCCGGCTGCGACGGCTGGCCGCTGGCTCCTCTCTCCCACGGGTGTGTGTGTGTGTGGTAAAGCTCAGTTGTGGGTAATCCCTGCGCGGAATATAGTCCATTTGGTGTGTGTGTGTGTGTGTGTGTGTGTGTGTGTGTGTGTGTGTGTGTGTGTGTGTGTGTGTGTGTGTGTGTGTGTGTGTGTGTGTGTGTGTGTGTGTGTGTGTGTGTGTGTGTGTGTGTGTGTGTGTGTGTGTGTGTGTGTGTGTGTGTGTGTGTGTGTGTGTGTGTGTGTGTGTGTGTGTGTGTGTGTGTGTGTGTGTGTGTGTGTGTGTGTGTGTGTGTGTGTGTGTGTGAATCCCTATCGTTTCTTCGCTCTTCCTTGCGAGTCGGCAGAACGCATGTGGCTCCGTTCTGGCTGTTCCGCTATCTCCCAGCTGTTTATCGCAGCAGAGCAAAGGGAGAAGCATCCGTCGAAGTCATGGGGAAAAGGTGGGGAACAGATGAACGGGGAAGAACATACAGGTAAAAAAGAGGGCCGTCAGAGACGGAACGAAGGGATTCGAAGGGGGGAGTACAAAAAGGGGGCAAACGGTGGGCCTGCGTTTGTCAGTTTTTGCTTACCCCTCCAACCTCGCTTTTGGCGAGTGGATAATATGAGGAGTTCGCTCAGAAACGTAAGGATTCCAACTTGACGCGCCGAAGGCGCTCAAGCAAGCTTGTGTGTGGTGTGTGTGTGTGTGTGTGTGTGTGTGTGTGTGTGTGTGTGTGTGTGTGTGTGTGTGTGTGTGTGTGTGTGTGTGTGTGTGTGTGTGTGTGTGTGTGTGTGTGTGTGTGTGTGTGTGTGTGTGTGTGTGTGTGTGTGTGTGTGTGTGTGTGTGTGTGTGTGTGTGTGTGTGTGTAAGTTCAGGGCTTCGAGTGGGTAACGTCTGAATCGAAGTATAGCCCACTTGTCACTTTCACCAGTCGGGTTTGAGTTTCCGACACGCTGCTTGGGTCCTGTGACTCCTCTCCGAAGGGTGGGCGGGATCCTTCGGGGGACGGATAGAGCGTGGGAGCCTGTCAGCTTCTCCAGCCGGCACTTGGTTCAAGACTTCTGTTTTCATCTTACGGTGTTCGCTGCACGGGGGTTTCGGCCCCGTGTAACAGCTGAATGTCTTTACACAGGCGGCACATCTCACCAGAGGATGTGGCAAGCTCTCTCTATGTGTGTGTGGGTGTATAACCCATAACCGACCAGCGACCTCCACTGAGGTCGTTAAATGGCCAAATTCTTAGATGAGCCGGGAAGTGGGGATAGGCGTGTCGAAAACAGCTTTCAAGAGCGGGAATGATAATGCAACGCCCGTTCCAACACTTGGTGTCTGCAAACCTACGAAGTACCACCAACAGAGAGTACTGCATGCAATGCTGCTGCGTGTGGTATCACCTGCTGTGTATCCTCTACTACATCCTCTACAACGTGCTGTGTATGTGCTGCTGCTACGTGCACCGTGTACCACATACTACATGTAGAGGATAGCGGTGGTGTGTGCATGCATACACATACGTGCTGCTGCTACGTGCACCGTGTACCACATACTACATGTAGAGGATAGCAGTACGTACTCATACTGCGTGGTGGTGAGTGCATGCATACACATACGTGCTGCTGCTACGTACACCATGTAGATGCTACGTACGCATACGTGATGGCAACGGGCGAGTATCCAAATCTATCCCGGGCCTGAGGTCGTGTGTTGGAATTACATCACGGGTAACCCCTGAAACGGAGTATATCCCAAGTCGTCAGCATCCTCACGTGGTCCTGCCGGCTGCTCGTGGTGGCCACGCGCTGATCAACTGCAGCCTCGTTTGGATAAGGCTCCCTGCTTCACGTGCTGCTGGCTGCAACATGTATCTGGGGACAACCGCCTCTTTTTACACGCGGTGCAGCGGGGTGCACCGCCTGGGTGTGTGGTTTAAGTTCAGGGCTTTAGTGGGTAACGGCTGAATTGAAGTATAGCCCACTTGTCACTTTCGTCAGTCGGCTTTGCGTTTCCGACACGCTGCTTTTGGGTCCTGTGACTCCTCCCCGAAGGATGGGTGTTTGCAAGAACGTGCTTGGAATGGGTATGTGCTCAACACCGCACTGGTCCCGTTTTTCGGTCCTTTAAGCCACGGACACATAAGGCGGACCATCATCAGCGCGGAACCTGAGTGTCTGAAGACAGGACAGCGGTGTGAGTCTGGTTTGTCAGGCGGTTGTTCGTAGCTCGTCACAGCCAGGACCACCCGCGCTCACGGGGAGAAGGCCCCTACAACCGCGTCTGAGCAATCAGTTAAAAAACTCAGGGCACTCGCCCTGATTGTGACTGCGAGGCAACACTGACTTGTCTTCTTTTACGGTGGTAATCGAAGACTCCTCTCCGCAGGGTGGGTGGGGCGGGATCCTTCGGGGGACGGATAGAGCGTGGGAGGCTGTCGGCTTTTCCATCCGGCACTCGGTTTTGCTTTCATCTTGCGGGTGTTAGCTGCACCGGGTTTTCGGCCTGAGTGTCTCTACACAGGCGGGACATCTCACCCGAGGATGTGGCAACTCTCCCGGTGCAACGAGCTTGGCCTGACTAGCTGTTTCAGACTCCTCTGGTGCAAGCACCCGCCATGGCCGGCAGTCGCCACGTGGGTCACAGTTGCGAGTCCTGTTCCGAGACTCGCCCACGGGCTCGGCTAAGCATCAGATTCCTCGCCGAAGCACGGTGAGGAATCGAAAACGAATGAAGTGCTCACTCTATGATCTGCATAGAGTTGGCCGGTGCCAAAAGTATTGATACACAGCTCTTGATAACCCAAACCAAATAGAATAGAGGGTGCATTTTATTCGTCACTGTTTCCCACGAAAGGGGTGCAGGTCGGTCGTGCTTTAGGCTGTGTCAGGCTTGGACTTTCGCACGCAAGATGTTTAGTCAACTATTCCCCTGCAGAATTTGCGCTTTCGAGAGTTGCAGCATCAAAGATGTGCCGCGTTCATTTTCGGCGGACGGGCAACTTCAGCTTCCACGGGCGTCGCTCCAGCGGGCAGTGCAGAATGCTTCCTACTTGTTCAATGTCCACGCAGTCTTTCCATTGAATCGGCATCGTCTTTACCTGCATCTTTCTGCCCAAACCCCTCCCTCCCTCTTGCGGTCGTCTCATAAATAAAAATTGGTGTGATCCACCCTGGAGTTTTTCCGGGTTTGTGCCGGGGGTTTGTACCGGGGGGGGGTTGCAAGAACGTGCTTGGAATGGAAATGTGCTCAACACCGCACTGGTCCGGGGGGGGTCCGACCTAGGGGGGGTCAAAAGGTCTTTTTTTGCGTCAAAATGGTGACATTTTCAGCCTGTAGACTTAACGGCAGTTTAAGCCTAAAAAAACATGCAACCCGCCTCAGAAATGCCCGGAAACGTGTTTTTGGGGGAAGTTTCATGGAAAATGGCCCAGGGGGGGGTGTATTAGTTGATGGTTTTAGGGTGGACACCGTTTGGTACCGGCTAGCAGCCTGTGGGTGTGCTTCACTGTTCATACCATGCAAAGATGAGACTACAATCACGTACAGGCAGCCACAAATGGAAGCAACAAAAGGGCGAACGACACCCAGGAGGAAGGCAGCTATGAACGTTGCTCGTCTGGATGGTTAACAACGTCCCAAAAGGTTCTCTGGGTCTTGCGCAAGCTGAGGTGCTGTTGACACCGCAGGCAGCAGCTCTTCCCCGAACTTCTGCTAGAGCGATATTCACAAAGTTCGATGTCTTTCCGAGAAAAACAATGAGATGCTATCATCCGTAGTGGGATTTTCCAGATATCAACGTTTTTGTTGAAGGGATGCACGCGACAGTGTCGTTTATTCAAGTTCGCCTTTCGTACACCACCCGAAAGGGTGCATTGCACACGCACGGAAGACAATACTGGTCACCGGGGTGTATCTCTGGTACCTAACCCCAACGCACGTTGAGCTTGAACAAAAATAGAAAACTGGACTTGAACGAAAAGGTTCGGCGGTGGATTTATAGGACTGCCACGACATAGCAGCTCAGGGCAGGGTATCTGCAGCTTGCGGTAGCACGCTACACGACACAGGCCACTACGAAAGCTGGCGCTGACGTCAAGGACTCGAGGGGGCGGCACGTTACGAAGCCGTACCTCATTGAGTCGCTTGTCGGTGCCTCCTACGAAGCCCCACCATCCCCAACTCTCAGGAAAGTCTTTTGAGTAAAAACACATAGGTTTGGGCAGTGTTGTTTTCCTTCTTCGGTTCATGCTGTCACTATTTTTGGGGTTGTCACCTAAAAAGAAGAACACCGGTACCAAACGGTGTCCACCCTGAGTCCAAAAATTGGGCACTCGTAAAAAGGCCTTTTCGGGGCACTTCAGCAGCCAAAAAGCATGTTTTAGGCATTTCTATACGGTTCTGGGGTGGTTTACCAAATTGTATTGCCTCTTAGGAGCCCCTATGTGGTTCCCAAAAAAATGACCTATTTTGACAGCTTTTGACCCCCCCTATGTAGGATGGAAACGTTGGAAACGTTTCCGTTTCCGTTTCCGTTTCCGTTTCCTTCTTTTTGGCGGTGGATGGAAACGCCGTTTCTTTTCAAAAGAAACGGCTGGTATGCCACTAGTGTACTGGCTGTAGGTCCAACCGGAAATGTGTTCCGAATGGCGGACCACGCAATCAAGTGGGAACCCATGGACAAGGAGGCTCCGAAATGAGGGAGGAAAGAAGCAGACGGGTTGCGACCGCGTGGAGCAGACGCAACCACACGCCTCGCCTGCACAACCACTTGCATCCGCATGTGATGACTTTGAGGTCTGCCAAGCTCTATTTACCAATGGCTGTTGTGGCGACGATGCTCCGTTATGCGAGGCCGTTGGCCAACGTGCTGAAGACGATCGGGAAAGCACATCCGCTTCCAATAATAGGCTATATCAGGACGGCGGGAGCACCGCCGCGCCACAGGCTACAAGACCGGGGGTTTTCGGCGTAAGACAAAGAGGGAGTGCAATCAGCACCAGGAGATGAGAAGGGCACACGTACGCCGGGGCAATGTTGAACCCGCCAGAAAAGCGATGTGCGTTAAACATCGCTTGCCACAGTGCACCTTGTATACGATGACGGGCAACCGTCACCGGAAGGGGCACCATCGGCGGTGTTGTCGGAGCATACACAGCGACGTCAGGAAGAACCCCACCGACAATGCAGAAGAGAACAACAGATTCAGAAAGCCCCACTCGGCACGGCCGCCGATACAAGTAAACATGAGAACGTAGGCTGGAAGCAGCAGAAGACGAAGTGGTAGGCACAGAAGAGCGGAATCTGGTATCAGAAAACCTCAGCATCCACATGTGACGACACTAGCTTGTGGTTACCTATTTGCTCGTGTCAGATCGCCGACGAAAGAAAGCGGTGAGCTTCAGCGACTGCTCTGCACAAACGAGACTGTGACGACACACAAGAAGGGTCCGAGCCAAGTCGAAGAACAGCCCAGGAAGGGCCCTGAAGAGTCAAAGAGCCCGCTAGAAGACGGAGGAAGAGAAGTGCCCGCTGGTAGATCAAAAGAAGAAGGTGATCCCGCCCTCTGAAAGGAGAGCCAAATTTTGGCTGGAAACGGACACCCGACGGACACACAGAAGGACCCGCGAAGTGGTATCCTATAGGACCCCTCAGCATGAGGAGCCTTCCGGCGTTTCTTTTAAAAGAAACGGAAACGTTTCCGTTTCCGTTTTTCCGTTTCCATATTTCGAAAAAACTAAAAGAAACGGCGTTTCCAATCCAACTTAGCCCTAGGGGGGGGGGGGGGGGGGGGGTTTTCCGGGGTTTTTTTTTATTTTTGTCTCCCCAGCACCCGCTAGCACCCTTGGTCGTGGAGATTTCAGGCTTCGCGGTGGATTTTGCCACGTTTCATGATCGTCTGGTGCTCGTGGGGGTTTGTCCCGCTCTTTGCGGTCCCTCGCCCTTCTGTTATGTTCAGCCTATGGGCTTCGGTATCGTGAATATTTTGTCGGTTTGAGGCCCCTTCTGTAGCTTGGAAAACGGAAAGAGAAGCAGCATCTCCATCGGATCAGAACGAGGGACAGAAGTTCCCACGCTCAACCCGCTCGGCTGTGCCATCGGAACAGAAGTCGGCAACAAGCGGTTCGGACGGGCGGGTTCCCCGCCCATCAAGTACAACCGGTTTTCCCTCGCCTAGAAGGTGCTGTCGGATGGCTTAAGATGGCCTGAGCAGACTGCTACCTTTGGTTCCGCATCCTTTCAAACTGTGGCTGACCAAGCCGCTGTTTGAGCTCTGCAGGGGTTTTGATGCACTCCGAAATGCGGGTACCAACAACCCCGGCAGCTGGGAGGAATGGCTACCGAGCATGGGTGCGTTGGAAACAGCGAGGGCAGAGGGTTAATCTGCTTGTACTAGGCTCCTCGGTTCCCGTAGTATCGGGGGAGTTTGAGGCAATTGCTGGCTGGTGGTCGGTTGTAGTCCGTTGCGTCAAGCACAACCGGGCTTGCCCTCTGGAGGCTTTGGAAAATAGTGGTTCCTGTCTGTCAGAGATGTGCATTCAGCGCTGCAATGGCAAAGCATTCCGGGTACCTTCTGCGGTGGACCTACACTTTCGGTGCCGCCTTACATATTAATTGGTGTTGGTTTTTACTCGACAGGACCCTGGTGCAGTCTGTTTAGCGTGATTGCAGCGATCACCTGCCATAACCTGAATGGGTCGTGCAAAATAAAAAATCGGACCCCCCTTGAGTTTTTCCGGGTTTGTGCCGGGTTTGCGCTGGGCATATAGATCACACCATAAAAGAAATGCGTAGGTTCATTTTATTCGTTTACTTCTTGGTTGTCGTTGAGTGTGGCTGTCAAAAACTTGCCGCGACACCTATGATCAAAGTAATGCGTAGTTTTGGAGTTAAAGTTCGCTTGAAATTCCGGGGTTTTAGGGTCTCCATGTGAGCAAAAAAAGGGCTAGATGGTTACAGGTTGTATATTTGGTGCACGCTTTCGCTATGGGTTATGGCTAGCCATGTCCGGGACTGTTTGTGACCGACACCAAATACATGCCTTCGTGGAGTGTAGTCTTGGGCCCCCCACGTTCTACAAGTTGAGCAGGGGTTGCCTTGTAGCCCGTACCGGTCTGTTGTCCGCGTTTTTATGTATTTTCTCGTAGAGTAGTGCTTGGGTTTTGTTTTATTATTTTACTTGTTAGTTGTCGACAACTTTTTTTGTATTGAGGTGTCATTCAGATGTAAATCCAAAGCCGCCCACGTCAAATTTTGTTAAGCATTGAGTTCTTTTAAGTACATGAACCACACGGATTAACATGCACTGCCTTGAAAGTCAGGTTATCGGATGACGTCGTCACCTGCCATCGCGTCGTCAAGGTCGAGCATTTGTGGAGCTAGCGGGGTTTGGCTTTCTTGCGATTCCAGAGACTGAGTCGGCGAGTACGAGGGCAGGCACGTGTGCCCGTTTTTCACTTTCGAGGGCATTGGTGTGCCCGTGGTCCCCGGTCGTTTCTGAGAGCTGCTTGCCCTCGGAACCTTCTTCTTCCTTCGATGCACCCCTGACTCGGGTGTGGTCGCCTTCGTCTTCTTCCGCTTGCGGCCGGCGATCGGGCCTTCCTTCGGGGTGCCAAGCACCCTCTTCTTCAGCGCTGGTCGTTCGCTGGTTCCTGGCGTTGGTGGCGGCCTCTTGGTCGCCCGTCCGGTTGCCGCCGTCTCCTTTTTCGTTGCCGCGAGCGGCGCTCGCGCCGCTCGCGCCGCTCGCTTTCCTACTGGCGTTTCCCGCTGTACACCCACCTGGGTGGGTGAGGAGGGCCTCTTCTTCTTGTTGCGTCCGGGGGTTGACTGGACGTTCGGCTTGTTGGACTGGTGGTGGCCGCGGCTGCAACATGCCGCCGGTCGCCTCTGCGTCAGCGTAGGGAGCCTTTTGCACTCTTGGCAGGTTCCTCTGCCATGCGTGCGGCAGGCATGATGCCCGCTGCGGCAACACGCCGCCGCCGTCTTGCACTCGCCGCACTTCGTCGTGCTGTGCTCTGTGCACACCGCGATCGGCTGCCCATCGTTCGCGTGGTGATGGTGCCGGCAGCACATCTCTACCGTGGGAACGTCCCTTCGGACGAGTGCTCTGCACGCCTCACACTTCCCTTTGTGATGGGTCGCGCACGTGACGAGTGCCTTCTCTATACCGACACCCGGCATATGCACGGGGTCTGGGTGCAGTTGTGGTGGGGCAGGCAGGGCCCACCTCGCCGCTCTCCCGATCGTCCAGTCAGGGTACGTCGGGCACTGCGTCCCTACATCGCTTCCTTTCACTTGTTCCTCAAGTATCGTCCCCGTGTGTGCCTCGCGAAAGCGTGGCCTGGGCCGTATACCCGATATCCCCGTGATGCCCATGAACGACAGCGACGTCGTCGGGCACACCCTCTCTCCTCTCATGCAGCTTCCCTGCCGCCAGCTTGTCCAACGCGCTCATCATGCAGCGCAGGACGTTTCCCCGTTCTCTCACCCCCTTCGGCGCATTCCCGTGCAGCGGCATGCTGAGGCCCGAGAAGAGTTCAAAGTCGATCGCATTTGTTAAGCATTGAGTTCTTTAAGTACATGAACCACACGGATTAACATGCACTGTAGTTAAGAAGCGGCTGCCAAAACTTGCCGCGACACCTATAATCACAGTAAAGAGGGAAAGATGTAGCGTACCTTGAGCTCGTCAATGAGGCTCGGAAGATTGTGGAAGTACTTCAGCTTTTGCCCCGTTACCAACGGTTGCAGGAACCCGAGCAGATTGCGCACCAGCGACGGCGGGTTCAGGAAATATGTCACCTTCAGATGGTTCACGTAACGCTCGGGCAAACTCTGTTTTTGTTCGGTGTTTCGGCAATTTTCACTCGATCGGTTGCCTTGTGTCAGTCAAGAAGTCGGTGTTTTTTTTGTATAAGCACCTGCTTTGTAGGAAATACTTGAGGAGGCTGCCAGTTGCAAAAGATCAAAGGAGGTAAATGTGCTGTAGCCCACACGAAACACAGGTGAATCTGGGTTCAGTGGCGGGCGTAAGCGTTCAACAAAATGCAATCTTCGACCAGGGGTTTATATGGAAAGCTGGGTCCTCTGTATTCCTCCACATGCCTGGGGGTGGTTAGCTTTTTACCAAGAAAGTGTTTTCTCAGTGTGGTTGCGGAGCTGCACCCAAGGACTGCCCCTTCATTCCAGCCCAGTGTAGCATAGCGCAGCCCAGCACAGCCGAATTGTGTCTCGTTCGTGTCTCGATCATAAGTTTATGTCAAGTGTACGGCAGGGAACCTCAAGCCAAAACAACGTAAGCTGCAAACGGGGTACTACAGGCCAACAATACTAGCCTCAAAAAGGGGTACTACAGGCCAACAATACTAGCCTCAAAAAGGGGTACTACAGGCCAACAATACTAGCCTCAAAAGGGGTACTACAGGCCAACAATACTAGCCTCAAAAAGGGGTACTACAGGCCAACAATAAATTTGTTGCATTAGTGTGATTGTCAGGCCTCCGACTACCCTGAGCAACGCACTATGCACACTCCGTGTCTACGTCACAGCAGATGGAACGCGTCTGTTACGTCGCCGCGGAGGCGGCCTACGAGTGGGTGTCATTGTGGCCTCCCGGCCGGAGCCATCGTTGGATGACCCTTCGCTCGTTTCTTCGCGTTTGCGTCGGTTCGCGCGTCGGATGGACGCAGCCGGGGGCTGCGCATTGGGCGGCGTTCGTCGGGCGGGGGTGTTGGCCCGGAGTTGCGGCGTTGGCAGTTGAGTGCGTCGGCGCCGCCGCGCTGGGGGGGTGCGTGGGACGGAAGGGTCCTCCGCAGCACGCCGCCGCAGCGGCGCAGCGCGATCGATCGTTGGTGAGTCTCCCTGGCCGGAGCCGGAGGATTCCTCGCTCGTCTCCCCGCGTTTGCGTCGGAGCCCGCGTCGGGGCGCTGCCGGTGCCGGTTGAGGTCCCGCCGGAGGTGCAGGTGCCTCGTTCTCGTCGTCGGCGTCGTCCGGCCGGTCTCCCGCCCGGTGGTGGCCACTCCGGCAGCACACGGAGGCATTGGCGCAGCCGCCGCAACGCGTCAGGTGGTGCGCTCCGCAGCATTGCGTGAGGACACCGTCACCGGGCTCGTGGTGGTCCTGGCAACACTGCTCCGGCGTGCGCTGTGAGCTCGAGGCGCACAACGGACACTTCTTCTTCGCGCACTTGTCGCAGACCTGAAAACGCCCTCGCGTCATGGCCTGCGACGCGGGCACCAGCACTGGGTGCGCAGAGCGTGTCAGCACCGGCCTCCGCACCTCCCACTGCTGAGCGCGCTCAGCGCGTAGAGCCGAGTCGTACTGCGGGAACACGTCCCTACCCCACACTTGGCTTGTCAGCCCACCGACGGGCAGGGCACGCGTGGCACAGGCCTCCAGGACAGCCGCCGTTTCCGCGCCCGCCGCGAAGACGGGACGTACTTGCAGCCCGCCAATCACCCGCGGCACACCGAGCGTGTGGAGGCTCTTCACCCTCTCCAGTCTCGCCGTCGGCAGCGGCGAGGGCAGCTTCAGAGTCTCGCACAGGCGGCACAGCACTGCGAGCATCGCTCCTAGCCGCTGACCCCGTTCGGCCACCGATACGGGGCCAGCGGGGCGCTGAACCTTCGGCCTCTTGGGGCAGTGCTTGACATCCATCCCTGTGAACAGCTCGAAGTCCAGAGCGAGCTCGATATTGGAGACCCCTTCAAAGGTGGTCCACCGCAGCGCCGCCAACCAGCCCTTCAGAGCGCGCATCATCGGGGCGCCAAAGTTCCATTTCCGCGGCGCATCCGGTAGGTCGTTGTACCGAAATCTGTGGGCGGTCGCCTGTGTGGAGGCGGCGAGCACCCAGGCGTGGGTCACCGGCGCGGACTTCCAGCGCGCAAGGCTCGCCCCAGTCCTGGCTGCAAGGATCGTTCCCATCATGCGATGCAGGGCCGTGGCATCAATATCCAGTCCCACGGTGATGACACCGTGCACCCGGGTGCAGGAGGGCCAGCGCGAGCGGTCAGCCCGTACGAGGGCCGCGAAGCAGTCCATTCTCCGGATGTTGTCGTACGCGGGGCATGCCCACCACAGGTGCTCCGCGGTGTCGGGGACCCGCAGCTCGCAGTCGGGGCAGTCACGGCCACGGGCCCGGGGAGCGCTTTCGCTGCTCGAGGTCACCTCGTCGAAAGCATCAGCTGATGCGGTCCGATCGTCTTCGCCGCCGGAGGAGGGCCCGGAGGACCCTTCAGCAGAGGAGGAGGAGGCGGCGGGGGACGCGGCCGAACCGTCACCGCCGTCGCCGGAGTCGCCCCGGCGGTCTCCGTTGCCGGCGCCGCGCCCCCAGCGCGTTGCGTAGTAGACGCCGCCGGCCAGGATGGTCGTGAGGGCCAACAATACTAGCCTCAAAAAGGGGTATTACAGGCCAACAATACTAGCCTCAAAAAGGGGTACTACAGGCCAACAATACTAGCCTCAAAAAGGGGTACTACAGGCCAACAATACTAGCCTCAAAAAGTGGTACTACAGGCCAACAATACTAGCCTCAAAAAGGGGTACTGGATGTGCAACAAGCAGGCTTCTTCTTGTAAGGACAGCTGCTGCTGTATCAAAGTATAACGAAGCTCTTGCAAACTTGAGCTGCGTAGGGCGCACATTTGCATAGGTCACTGTTGCTTCCTGAGCTCGAAGCTCCTCGGTATCATTAGTGTCATCTCCAGAATCACTCTCCTGACATGTGGCATCTGTCGCCACAACCAAGACTACCTCATACAATACTCCCTCATAAAAGAGTCAACGAAGTCCGCTGTGACTGGCTCATTCGACTGAAAACTGGACGCCAAGGACAAGCAAGCTGGCTCCCCGGGCCCGGCCTACTTCAGTGGCTGGTCCCCCAGAGCTGGCCACTCACGGCGGCCCCCCCGACAGTTTCTTTTTTTTTTTTTTTTGGAGCGTGGGGGCAGGGAAGTAGCTTGAGCTCTGAGCCCCACGTAAAATCCTACCAAATGTTGTACAGAGCACTTTTCAGGGTCCTTGGTGCGTGTGGAGCTCAGACCGACACTGTGGGGTGTTCGGACGAAATGCGGCATGTGCAAGTGGGTTTTGCTCATCGAAGGTAGCGCCACACAGCAAGAATTGCTAGCCGCTTTGTAGTTGTCGCTACTGTCCACCACAGAGACTGTCCTTCGGGAAGCAAAAAAGCCATGCGAAGAAGGCAAGTGTCGCCTGGTGGTTATCTGCGACAGCAGGGCAGACAGCTGTGGTCTTCTTGGCAACACGACATGTAACACTACATGAGCTAATACCAGCGCCGCAGGCGCGAAATTTTTTTCAAGCTAATGGGTCAGCGCTGCAGGTATCCAAACAGCAAGAATAGCCGCTTTGTAGTCACAGGGACTGCGGCAAAGTTGATGCGAGTCACGTGCACTTTCATGTACGCGACAGGGTGCTCCTCTTTGTGGTTGTCACTACTGCCCACCACAGAGAGCAGGGCGGACAACTGCGGTCTTCTTGGCTAAAAACAAGCCATGAAATAATACACAAGCCAAAAATGCCAGCGCCGCAGGCGCGGAAATTTTTGCCAAGCTAATGGGCCAGTGCAGCAGGTTCCAAATTTGAGGGTGTACATTGCTAGAACGATGATCCAAAGGTGCAGTAACCGTACTGTAGCATCATCCACCCACTCACTGCCCACTACATACCCACCACCACCACTGCCCACCGCACCACCCACTGCACAACCTCCCACCACATGACCACCCACTACCGCTGCCCACCCACGACACCTGACCGCTGGCTATAACTATAGTTTTTTTTTTTTTTTTTTGGATGTCGTATGGGGTCAACATAGGGTATATGAAGCTACTTCTCTGCGTGGGGGTTACCCCCACGTAAGACCCCCCATATAAATCACTGTCTTCGACTCTTCGATTGGGATGTGTGGAGGTCCTTTGCATTGAGACAGGCAACGGTTTTCTCCATCGGTACTTGTTTTTTTCCTGCTGACAACTTGTGTCAGACTAGCCCACCCGGGGGTGGTTGGTTCCTTCAGGCAGGGTCACCCCCGTCCAGAAACTGAATTGCTTGGGTCCAAGATGATGGGCACCCTTTGGCTATTTATTTTCTCTTTTTCTCTCTTTTTCTTACTTTCGTTTATTGAAAATGCGGCCTCCCTCACTCTTAGCGTCCTAACCGGCCCTTTTGATGCCGAACCCAAATGAACCAGAAGAAATGTGAAAACGGGTTTTTGCCTAGAGGCTTTTCGTGTTATTCTGCAGATGCTTTGAGCTATCGTTGTGCCTATGCTTTCAGTCGTCTTCTTAACCATGGTTAAGTGCGCAAATGGTGTCAGCCGAAGCTGGTAAAGCTTCGGCGCCGCCCACGTTATGTTTGTTTGGCATTGAGTTCTTTTAAGTACATGAACCACACGGATTAACATGCAAACTTTTAAGTGGCGGCTGCCAAACATCCCGTGACACCGCGCAAGGTGGTAAAACGCTCTTTGTTTTCTTTTCGATTGCTTTTGATGGGGCATGCAAGAAAAAGAGAAAGAGAAAAAGAAAAAGGCCGCTCCTGGTCCAGGAACGTGACGGTCAACCACAGCTTGCAAAGCTTGAGTCGGAGGCAGCTCAGTGCCACAATCCCGTCCGCTCTGCTCTGTGGCTAACCGTCTCGACGCAGCGCGAGCGCCAAGCCCCAAGGTGCGCCAAGCCTTGATGCTTTAGCTTGGGAAATCGGTAGCCACTTGACCCGTAGGCCCGTGGCTCTGCAGTACCGCCGAACACGTGAAGCTTGGCTCCCGTGTAGCAGGCTTTCAGTGGTACTTCCACCAAATGACCCAAAAAGTAGTAGTAGTAGTAGCAGTAGTATGTGTCATCCTAATCCGGGAACAAGTCAGGGAGAAGAACGGAGCAATCTTTACAGCCGCGCACTACAGAAGCAACCAACCGAATCAAGAAGAAACGGGAAGAGGAAGCTGTTCAAACCAGCATTTTGCCAACTTACAACTTGCGGAAGGGATAGAAAGATATGCTGAGTAAACTTCGCCCACCCCCCAGGCTGGGATAAGGTATTTGGCCGTTGCCGGCGACTATTCCCATCGTAAACTGCAAAGCGTTTCCTTCACATTGTGGTTCTGATATCGGCCTGCCCTGGTCCATCGTGGCACACCAGGTCGGCCGCTGTGGTCGCTGAACAGTTGTTCGCTATTATTCGTGTCGTGCTGTGAGATGAAACTGGCATACCGAGCTAAAAGCTTTTCGGAGCCAAGCCAATGGTTTCGGGTTCACTGCCTGCGAGCTGTCGAGGACTACGATTACATATGAGTGTCGAGCTATGCCGTCCATCCTGTCGAATTGGTGGAATAAAGCCGCAAGATTGTTAATTGTGAAGCTTTTGGTCATACTTTTTTTACATGTCAAATGTGTGACCTCATATCCCTGCGAAACCACACCAACACACACTTCCGCAGCATTGTGCAGGGTTTTGGGCGGGGTTTCCACATTTCTGGGTGTTTTTGACAGCTTTGTTTGTGCGCACTAGCAGAACTCACCTGCTTTGGTAGGCTGCATGCGGTAGTACGCTGCCAACTACGAAACATTAGTATTAACGATGCATTGTTAAGTAAGTGTAACGGTATTTCTCAAGCAGGTTTTGGCAGAGCGCGTGGTTGTCCAGCAGCGGCAGCAGGTGCTTGGAGCAAGACACTATGCTACTAGTCGGCTCACACGAATCTGCCCAGACTGGCGTCTTATACGGCATGTTATTAGTTGGCTAATAAAAAGCAGCGTCTCCATCGGCAAAGAAATGTGAAAACGGGCTCGGGAAAAAATGCCGGCAGCATGAAATAGAGGAGCATAGCGTGCAGATACTCGTCATCCACCGGCATGCGGTGCGACACAAGCAGACCTGAAACGATGGAGTGTAAACTCAACGGAAACGAAGCAGGATATCTGCCCTTCCTACAACATCTTGAACGCTTACAAAACTGATCCTGTCAAAGTCTACCTCTTGAATGATTGTTCCCCGCCGAGAAGAGCTGCTTGTCATTGACACCACAGCTGTACCACCAAGTCTTTTCTTGAGTGAGTACCTTGCTTGGGCACCAGTCTTAATCCCGACGGTGCAGCGCTAAAGGCGATGTCGTGCCTTCTTCCTCTTCTTTGCTCTTCGGTGCCACGTCATTGCCGGTGATCTCAGTTACCGCGTCGGCGGCGGCGGCGCAGGTTTTGGCAGAGTGCGTGGTTGTTGAGCAGCGACAGCGGCAAGCAGGAAGCCCAGAAACGTGGCTACTGGCTCACGCCGGGAGGCACCACGAAATCGGGAGCGGTGGCGAAGCCGACGGTAGGCCGCCCTCTTCGCTGGACACTTCGAGGACAAGGGAGAACGAGCGGCAGCAGGACAAACCTGCGGCTGGAAAGGCTCTGGCCGAGGCCCGAAGGGAGCAGCAGGCGGTCATCGTCCGTGCGTCACGAAAGGTGCCGACTCACATGGAAGCCGCAAGACACAAGAACCCAGGTCAAGATATATGACTTTATTGGTGTCGAATGGGACCATGAAAAGAAAGTGGTGCGGCCTTCCAGCAACATCAGAAACAGGCTCGAGGAACTGGATCTTTCTACAGATGTTACTGCATCAGACCTTGAGTCTCTGGGTGGTAGGTTGCTACACGCGTCAGCTGTTTCAGGTGTGTTCCCAGGGACATACTGGTTTGCCCTAAAGTTTTTAAGGAGAATTGTGAACTCTCTAAATCGCAATACAAGGCAACCCGGCACACGTGTTGCTCTGCCACCGTCCGTAATTGTGCAACTGAATAAGTGGCGCCAAGAGGTTCAAGTGGAGCGCCAGGTTCAACCTCATTCTCAACCAACAGCTCTCACCGTTTTTGTTGACGCGAGCCTGGGCGGCGTTATTGTTGATCGGGAAACTGGCGAACGGGGATGAATGGTCACCCTTCTACAAGAACATCACATCAATGAGTTAGAGGCACGCGCCTTACTCTGTGTGTTGAGATTGCTGCCAGGCAAGTCCGCTGGCAGACCAATTAGTATTTTTTGTTGACAACACAACCTTTGTTGGCGGCACAAGGAAGAAGCAGTGTCAAGAGCAGGCTCCTGAACGACTCAGTCGTGGGAGCGTCGCAGACACTGAAAGACATTAGCATGCAGGGCCAAAAGTTTGTGTCCTTTTTTGACCTCACCTGCGGGGAAAAAAACACCCAAATTTAGGCGCAATAGGCCCCTGCCCGTGATAAAACCATTTTTTTGGTGGAAAAAAGTGTGTTCATGGGGTGCAATTTTTTTCGGGGGCTTTGGCTACTTTTCTCAACCCCCCTCCATACCCAAGCCTCTACGGTCCGGTGACTTTAAAATACCGACCTTCTAATCCACAACACTAAAAAAGTCTGGAACAAAAACTGCAGGGCTTTTTGACGAAGTTGAGCTTTTTTTTTTTTTCTCCAATTTTTTTCTTGGGGGCAGTCGGCCCCGCAGCAGGTTTGCTGACTGGCCCCCGGCAGAATGTGCTTCATAACCGGAGCCCCGCCCATGTACAGCAGTACTTGACGGACGCAAAAGATGTTTCGGAGCAAGCAGCCATCTGCCGGGCGTTCTTCGCAGTCGTCTATTACGGCGGACTCGGACTCGAAGAAGGGTGCAGCATCGCCAAGGCTTCCTTGGCTATGGAGGACCTCGGATGCTGGATTTCCTACCAGCCGTGCAAGCAGAGGGGGGCCAAAAAGAGAGCAGTATTTTTGGTTCCTTCTGGTGCACCGCTTGACGCTCTGAAATTGTACCTGAGCAAGCTACTGTCTGCCTGCTCTTTTCTGTGGCACGCGATTCTCTACAAGGCCCGTGGAGAGGCTTCAGGCTTTAAAGCACAACGTTGGGGAATCAACAGCTGCCGCAATGTGTCAGTCATTGCTGCGGGAAAACTTAGCAACCCAGAAACTTACAAGAGTCACAGCCTGAGGAGAAGTGCTGCCACATACCTCGCCGACAAGGGGAGGTCTCCCTCAGACCTGATGCGCTTCTTCGGCTGGTCATCCCTGTCATCAGCACAACAGTACCTCGATCGAAGTAAGAGCATGCTACAGTCTCTGGCTTCTGATCGAGGCTCAGAAGCAGCCCCGGATTTCTTGACAGATTCTCTCCGAGTCGACACAAGTGCCTTGTTCCATGTGATCTCTGGTCTGCATCTACTCGTGGCAATGATTTACCAGCACACAGTATCGAGTGGTGTTTGGATTTGAAATGGGCTGTTGCCTTCAGGAATGTGCAGTGTTTATTGTGACAAACAGACTGAGAAGTGCAAACTTTCTCCACCTGTACCGTACCGTTCGCCGGGGGGGCAGACCCCCCGGACCCCCCTTGAAAGATTCTGGTGCTCCCCTGGAGAAAAGCTTCTCGGTCTCAGAAAGTTGGTCGACCGAGGCAGAAACGAAGCTAATAACCTGCGCAGCACGGGGGGGAAAAAATTGGGGGGCACAAAAGTTCGTATGGCGCTTCCGTTTGTTTGTGCGCACTAGCGGCTTTTCACCTGATTTGGTGAGTTGCTTTTAGTACGCTGCCAACTGCTAATTTTTAGTACCAACAATGCATTGTCAGGGGGTTATGCACCTGTACAGTTGGGTGAGGTAAAAAACCGAAAAAAAAAAAAAAAAAGGAAATCGGGGGCGGGCTTGGGGAGGGGTACACTACCTCGGATTGGGTTTTGGCAGGTCTATACTGGGTCTGCCTCAGTAGAGCTACGGACAGAGGCCTGTCGTGGCTGCAGGGCAGCCGTAGTCGCAGGATGGGCTTTTGTCGCAGGATGGGCCTTTGTCGCAGGATAGGCCTTTGTCGCAGGATGGGCCTTTGCAGGGTTTTGCCAACACCCCGAAAAAGAGAAACCAACTTTTGGAGAAACCCCCGGACAACCCGATTCTTGCTAGAAAATCCCTCACACACATTGGAAAAACAATCGGCTTTCGGACTCTGGCAGCATTTTCATACTCAACCAGGAATACCCGAAAGAAAGAGCAAGCAATGAAAAAATGAACGCACTCTTTGGGGGATGCTCGCGAAAACCTGGAGTTACAGGTCCAGGAGGCCAGATTCCATCCCTGGCCTACCACACAGAGTATGAGCTATGGACCGCAGCGGACTTCAAGACCATTCCTGTGGTGCATCGCTCGTACCCCAAACCATGGCCTGGAAAGAATACCCTCTTCTCCGTCAAGCCCGCAAAAGTCGGCACTGAAGTTGCAGACGTGAAGGAGTTCTTGAGCCTTCAACTTCTAGTTCGTGGGTTTTCCAGTTCCCAGAACTTCCCTCAGCCCAAGAAGGTGTGGTTGCTGAAGAAGGCGGACGAGCTTGCTTCAAGTGATACCGGCGGCAAAAAGACATGGGTGCAACTTGTGGGAGAGACGGGGAAAGCCTGGGTGGCTGAGGAGAAAAGGATTGCGGCGGAGAAGAAGGAAGCGGTTGAAGCTGCAGCAAGAGCAAAGGCGGCGCAAGAAGAGCTGGAAAAGCAGATGGCCGCAGAAGTAACTGCACGTAGGCTGTCAGAGGGAGAGGTACAAACAGCCATGGAAGTCGAAGCCGAAACACCGAACGCTGTATCTACTCAGGCAGCTCTTCCTAGCTTCCCCACAAGTGGACCTCAGGAACCAAAGAACCTGTACCTGAGTGATGCCTACCTCCGTCAGCTGGTGCTTCTGGTAAAGGAGCAGTTCACCCGTGAAACCCTGGAAGAGAGGATAGCGCTGCGTGAGATACTGGCGAGCAGGTCGGCTGGAAAGCGCAAGCAGGCAACGAAGCCCCGGGAGTACAAGCGCATTGCAGGTCCTGCGCCATATGTGTCGTTGCTGGACTACGAAGTAAGCGCCTTCTTACGGTCCAAGTACGGACTAGACGATGGTGCTTGTGTTCCGCAATTTGGTGGTACTGGCTCGATGTTTCCCACTGACTTCGAGCTTTTGTGCATCCCTCCCGACTTGTTCTCCAACAAGCGTTTCCGAGGGGTCTTGAAAGCGAATCCGTGGATTCTGTGCACAAGTCAAGGAATGTATTGTCGATGCTGTCGTAGACAGACAGCGGGTAAGAAAAAGCGTGCCTTCATTAATCTGTGCATTCCTTTTGAAGTCTTCAAAAAGGGGCTCCTACCACAGTACATCGAAAAGCACCGGAAGAAGACCGTGGGTCATAACAAGGCCTGGAGTTCATTTCTGAACTTGTTGGAAGATCAGATGCGTCTTCCGTCTTCTTGCCAGCTGCCTTCCACTTTGGAAGACCTCAAACAGCGCCTTATGAACACACAACACCTGGTCTTCGTCATCCAGACAATTGTTGATACCATCAAGCGCGACCTGCCCATGTCCAGCATTCGTGACACGTTCAGTCTGGTATCCCTGTTTGACGATTCAATTCGTTCGTTCTGCAAGACGCGTTTGAATATGTCGTCACCGTACTTCCTAGAAGTAATTGTGGATTCTTTGTACTCGTGGTGCAAATCCCATGTGCTGGAGAAAATTCAAGCGTCAGAGTTCACGAGCATCATGTTTGACGAAGCAGAGGACGTAAAGCGCTCAAAACAACATGCACTGTTTTTCAAAATACTGTCGGAAGAGGGGGTTGAAGAAGTCTTTTGGGACATACTTCCTTTGCGCAAATCAGCGACTGGGGAAAACGTCGCAGCTCACATTGCGGGCATGGCAGATAATGTTCAAACGTGGACAACAACTATGGGCATCGCAACTGATGGCTGCAGTACAATGAAAGGCGACTACAAGGGTGTACAGACACGCCTGCGCGAACAGTTGGTACCATTTGCCATTTGGATTTGGTGCTTGGGGCACAAACTCAACCTCGCCTGCATTGAGGCGTGTCGTAGTGCTCCGCAGATACAGGCATCAGTCACTGCAACTGAAGAAATCTTTTCGTTGTTTCGGAAAGGACAGGGTGATATTTCGTACAAGACACGAAAGTTTAAAGAGTGTAAGGAAGCCTGTTCTGTGACCGACAACTTCTTTGTCTTCCGAGATTTGGAACTTGTGGAACCTGGCGACACAAGATGGGTTTCCCATGAACGCGCCGCTCAAACAATAGCAGAGTGCATCAAGCCCATTCTGCTTGCGATTGCCCGGCTTTGCGAAGAGAAAGACATACCACAAGCCCTGCATCTTCGCGAGAAACTGAATCACACTGTTTGCTTATCGTTCAGCCTGCTCGCACAAGCAACTCCCATTCTTTCGAAACTGAGCCAATCCCTGCAAAGGTCGGACACGTGTTGGACAGAAGTGCTGAAGCTAAAGGAGTATTACCTGAGCTGGCTTCGGCGTCTGCGTGATATTCCTCTGACGGACGAGCAGATAGCGGAAGATCCTGAAGAAAGACTGCACTTTGTTGAGTACATAACCTTCTGGGAAAAACTCAAGGATGCAGTGCCACCTTCCTGGAATCGCCAGCCTCTAGATTACGCCTTTTTTGTCGCTTTCCATCGCGAGTTTGCGACGCCGTTCTTGGATCGGCTCATTTCGTTGGTTGAAGAGAGACTCGGGGATCTACCTGTGCTGTCATCTTTGGGTGTGTACGATCCAAACGGCCCCTTAGTGGAAAGCCTTTTCCATGATGTGGATCTGACGTGCGGAACTCCGAGTGATGTTGCATCGCGATTGTTGCCACAGAGGCTTGACCCGCTGCTCAAGAAACTCAACCCGTTTTTTGCCCACTTTTGCTGTACCAGGAAAGAGAAGAAGACCGTGCACCCAACAGGCGCGACCACGTGGACCGTTCAGCCTCCTTTTTACAGCCAGGCCTTTGAGGCAACGGTGCGTGAGCAGTTGCCTGAAGCACTGGTGCGCATGAAGCAAATGACGAATGTGAACAAGAAATGTTCATTCACAGAGAACACCCTTGATTTCCTTCGCGACACCCACTGCCAGCTCCGATTCCCGGAGACATGCCAAGTCTTGAAAATGGCACTGGTCTTCCCACTTGGAAGTGCTGGCGTTGAGCGGCTTTTCTCCAGAGTAAAGCTGATCAGAACCTACCTCAGGAAAGGCATGAGCGAAACAACATTGCGCAAGCTGTTGTTTATTGCTCTCAACATGCCATCTACTGGGGAAGGGAATACGGTTCCTTCTGCTGTGATGGAACACGTGTTAACAACCTTTGTCGTGGACGGGGTTTCTGTTCGAGCCAGAAAGCAGCTGACACGGCCAGGGAATCCTGACGATGAGGGCGACTCTGATGACGACTCGGCTGGCCTTGCTGGTGAGTTTGAAGATGCAAAAGCTTCCAGTGACACCGATTCAAGTACGGGGTCTGAAGACGAGCGTTCCGTTCTACTTCACTCTGACAATCGCAAGCTGAAGTACGCGTCCTATCCTTTTTACACAGAGGCCAAAGACATCATTTCGTCTTGGCGAAGGGCTTTTTCCTCCAATCCTTCTCTCTACTTCAATCCGACGGAGGCCCAAGAACACGTGACAAGCGCACGCAACGTGCGCCAGCGTGTTCGATGAGCGTTCTTTGAGTGTTCAGAAATACTTGTGCTTTCATTTATTTCTTGTTTTCGATTTTGTTTTGAGTAATTTTCTTTTAGCGCCTGCGCGACCAGTTGGTACCATTTGCCATTTGGATTTGGTGCTTGGGGCACAAACTCAACTTCGCCTGCATTGAGGCGTGTCGTAGTGCTCCGCAGATACAGGCATCTGTCACTGCACGGCTCAAAACGGACTAGTGACGTAAATCTGCGTCGGTGCTCGCGCCCCCCAGGCAGGCTCTTGGTGGAACCCCAAACGGGGGGGTTCTCCCGTTGAACAAGCGTGGCGCAAAGAACGCATGTCTGCATAATGACCTGTGCATTGTTAACACAAAAAAAAAAAGTCAAAAAGCAGGTTTTGGAATTCCTCACCAAAAGTGAGGTTAGCGGGAGCACTGCCACCTTGCAGCAGCTCAGGGCGGTGCTGGATGCAGCGACCGGAGGGGTCGTGTTGCCTCGATTGGACCCGGAGGTGCTGCGCGTCCTGGCGCTGTTTCGCGGGAAGGCCGACCGCGGAGGGGTCATGACGGGGGCCCTGCAGGATAACCCGCGACTCACTCGGCTCCTTGGGAGAACTCGTCGATCTGGTGAAGCGAATCGGCGAGCGGCTCGACCGGCTGGAGTCGGGAAACGGCCAGCGCGCCCAGGCCCCCCGATGGGTGCGCGGTGGAGGTGGGGAGGACGTCGCGGGACCCCTCGAAATGGGACAAGCTGACCGCCGGGACGAGGGAGGGCTGGTGTCCCAGGAGCTCCGCCGCCGCCAGTGCCAGCTGACGGGCTCTTCCTCTCACGAGGGGGAGAACCTGCTCCGGATGGCTGGCGTCATCCTGAGGGCTGTCGGCGTCACGGAGACCCCAGAAGCAGCGGACCAGGCCTTCGTGGAGCTGCGCCACTTGGTGGTGGAGCGCCTCGAGGTTCTCGAAGTGGGCGTGAGGGAGGGGTGGGTGAAGGCGGAGGCGATGGAGCGCGTCTTCGCCAGCGACGCGATGCCCCCACGCATGCGCAGGGCGCACAAGGCGGGGGAAAAGGCAGCTGCGGAGAGTCGGCGCTCGACCGCAGCCGGCCGTGGCGGCGGGGCGAAGTCGAAGCAGTAGAGGTAGGCCCCGCGAGCCCTTTCCCTTTCCCACCTTGCACAACCCCACATCCACAGACCAGCGCTCCGTCTTTTTCGGGGCGGGGGAGAGGACCCCGCCAGTTTCCTTCTCCCCCGTCCCACCGTGACTGGCATCGGGCGCCCGCTAAAGTCGGAGCCGCCCCTCATACCGGGCGAGCTCGAACGACTGTGCGGGGCGGCGCGGACTGTGTTGGCACAGGCCCTTGCGGAGTCGACGTGGCGGGGGCACCGGTCCGTCTTCAGGAGGTACCTCCAGTTCGGGCGCTGAAAAGTGCCGTCCAGAAAGGAACATTTCCGGAGTTGGGGCTTGCACTGATAAATGAAGCAACGGACGATCAGCATCAACTGACCAAAGGTGATGGAAATGATAAGGCAAAAGTTTCTTGTTCTTCGCATGTACAGGGTATAAACCTCTCTGGGGGGGGGGTTTCCTGTATTAGCACTTTTTTCGTTGGCTTCGTTTTCTCTTTCATGTGCAACCGTTGTTCCGGAAATGTTCCCGTCAGTACAGATGTACTATTGAAAAAATACTCGAGGGACTGCCTTGTGCTCATTTCGAAGGAGGCTAGAGGGGGAGAAAACAATACAACTACAAAGTGGGTCTTTTTTGTTGAACGCTTACGCCCGCCACTAAACCCAGGGTTACCTGTGTTTCGTGTGGGCTACAGCACATTTACCTCCTTTGATCTATCGCAACTGGCAGTCTCCTCAAGCATTTCCTACAAAGCAGGTGCTTAAACAAAAAAAAATTAAACCCCCAATTTCTTCCAGGAAAATGGGTGGCATTTTTTTTTGGGGTCTAAACCCCTGTTTACCAAAAAGACACAAGGTTTTGAGTAGCACCGGCTAAACTCGGAGGATAGCTCGATTCTGCAGATTCATTTGGGGGGTCGCGTCGAGTCTTGCAGACACCCTTTTTACTGCCACAGATCTTCCCGTGTATCGAATGTTATCGATCCGAACGTGCACACACACACCTTTGGCCGCAAATGCTGGTTTGACGTACACCGGGTCTGCTGCCGCCACCGCTGCAAGGGTGTGCATGATCTCCGGGGCACAACAATGCCACATCCGGAGCTATCCTACGGGAGATGCAACAGGTGTGGGTTCTTCTATTCGTCATCTGCATGTCCCACTAGTGTCCAAGTCAAAGAAATGTGAAAACGGGCTCTAGAGGAGCATAGCGTGCAGATACTTGTCCCACCGGTTGGCGACAAGGTACTGCAGGGACGGAGGGCCAGTCCGTCCTAGTCGGCGGTGCTTCGCCACGTCAGGGAGTGGAGCCGGACAGACGGTAGGTGGCAGCGTAGCTATGAATGACGTGCCCAGCCAAAGCTGAGCATCTTCGACCTTGTGGGTGCGGGCCCGACGGCTGTAATAGAAGAGCATATCTTCTACGGACTGCAGCCAGCAACTGCGACTTGCTGCGGGAAAAAAAAAACATGGAGAACTGGACCCGGAAGTGCTCGCGTTGCACGTGTACATGGTCAGGGGACTCGTTGCTTTCCGCAGCGAGCGGCGATAATTCCAAACGTCCGCTAGCCACGCGGCCGTTTGGAACGCTTGGCTCCGACTTTCGGACAGAGCCGCGCCGGCGGCGGCGGCGGCAGCAGCGCTAGCAGGTTTTGGCAGAGCGCGTGGTTGTCCAGCAGCGGCAGCATGTGCTTGGAGCAAGACAGGCGCTATGGTGGAGGGAGAGAGGGACAAGCCTCATCAGTATCACATTATGCTACTAGTCGGCTAAATCTGCCCAGACTTGCGTCTTCTACGGCATGTTATTAGCTGGCTAATATTAAACAGCGCTCTTTATCGGCAAGCTTTGTTGAAATATTTACTTGTTAGTTGTCGACAACTTGTTGTCGTGTGAAAAAATGCCACATACGTAAGTACGAAGTAGAGGAGCATAGCGTGCAGATACTCGTCATCAACCGGCATGCGGTGCGACACAAGCTGCACGATGCACGTCCGCTCAGCGTTCATCCCGGCGACTTTGAGGAACCGCGTGCGCGACACTGCCAGCAGCTTCTCGGCCACGGACTCGGGGGCGTGCGCCTCAGCGAGCAGCGCCGCGTAGGCCCCCCCGTCGCCGTGGGCCAGCGGCGGCGGCAGCAGCGCGAGCAGGTTTTGGCACAGCACGTGGTTGTTCAGCAGCGGCAGCATGTGCTTGGAGCAAGACAGGCGCGATTGTGTGAGGGAGGGAGCGAGACAAGCCTGTACCACACTATGCTACTAGTTGGGCTAATACTAATCTGCTAAGACTAGCGTCTCAGACGGTGTATTAGCTGGCTAATAATAAGCAGCGCTCTTTATCGGCAAGAAATACGTAGCTTCGTTGAAATATATGTACTTGTTACTTGTCGACAACTTGTGAAAAAATGCCACATACGTAAGTACGTTGAAGTATGGCTAAACGAAGTAGAGGAGCATAGCGTGCAGATACTCGTCATCAACCGGCATGCGGTGCGACACAAGCTGCACGATGCACGTTCGTTCAGCGTTCATCCCGGCGACTTTGAGGAACCGCGTGCGCGACACTGCCAGCAGCTTCTCGGCCACGGACTCGGGGGCGTGCGCCTCAGCGAGCAGCGCCGCGTAGGCCCCCCCGTCGCCGTGGGCCAGCGGCGGCGGCAGCAGCGCGAGCAGGTTTTGGCACAGCACGTGGTTGTTCAGCAGCGGCAGCAGATGCTTGGAGCAAGACAGGCGCGATTGTGTGAGGGAGGGAGCGAGACAAGCCTGTACCACACTATGCTACTAGTTGGGCTAATACTAATCTGCTAAGACTAGCGTCTCAGATGGTGTATTAGCTGGCTAATAATAAGCAGCGCTCTTTATCGGCAAGAAATACGTAGCTTTGTTGAAATATATGTACTTGTTACTTGTCGACAACTTGTTGTCGTGTGAACAAATGCCACATACGTAAGTATGAAGTAGAGGAGCATAGCGTGCAGATACTCGTCATCAACCGGCATGCGGTGCGACACAAGCTGCACGATGCACGTCCGCTCAGCGTTCATCCCGGCGACTTTGAGGAACCGCGTGCGCGACACTGCCAGCAGCTTCTCGGCCACGGACTCGGGGGCGTGCGCCTCAGCGAGCAGCGCCGCGTAGGCCCCCCCGTCGCCGTGGGCCAGCGGCGGGGCGACCTTCGGCCGGAGCCGCGCCGGCGGCGGCGGCAGCAGCGCGAGCAGGTTTTGGCACAGCGCGTGGTTGTCCAGCAGCGGCAGCAGGTGCCCGACGTTGCGCACGAAGCAGCTGAAGCTGTGGTGCACCTCCCGGTGCAGCACGTGGCACTGCTCGGAGACGAGCGAGGCGTCAAGGTCAAGATTCAACGGCTCATCCACAAGCCCGCTATACGAACTCGACAGCAAAGGCGATCCCGTGTCAGACCGCAACGAGCCACGGAAAGACTTCCTCCTAGGGGCCGCCGTCGCGGCTTTGTAAGCGCTCAATGCGCTGGCCGGAGGCTTGCAAAACCTGAGTATGGCGTCCTTGTACCGGGGCCGGAGGTCGCTGAAGGCGGCGTTGATGCCGGCGTACCCGGGGGAGGTCTTGCCCTCGAACGTGGTGTTGTTGACCAGCTTCTGCAGGACCCGCGACAGGCAGACGAGGTTCGCGCGCCGCCGGCCGTCCAGCGGCGGCAGCCCCAGCGCCTCGAGCAGCCCGTACCGGTCCGGCACGCACAGTGACGGGGTCAGGCAGCGCAGCATCAAAAACGAGCTGACCATGAACGCCGCATCACCGTTGCAGCGGTGCGCTCTGCAGAGGGAGGTTCGTTGGTATTGTAGAGGGGGGGGTTGTTGTTGTTGTTGTTTTTTTTGTTTTTTTAAGTCAAAGTTCGCTTGAGGATCATTTTGATTGTTTGAGAGCGGAATTTTTCGTCACACCGCGGGTAAGAAAGCAGCGTGTGTTTGGGAGGAAAGTAGCCTAACGATCATGTTCACTCACTAACAGGCTGACTTCCCCCGCACGTACAGAGAAACTCTTTTGCTTTTCAGCATCAGACAGTAGCTTAAGTCTCGGAGTGGAGCCAGGAATTGTGACTAAGCTCCGGCTTACCCGGGGCCATTAGCTTCTTCCTAGTTTCTGGAGAGGCCATCGACACGGGGGCCGGAGGTTGCCGAAAGCGGCGTTGATGTCGGCGTACCCGGGGGAGGTCTTGCCCTCGAACGCGGTGTTGTTGACCAGCTTCTGCAGGACCCGCGACAGGCAGACGAGGTTCGCGCGCCGCCGGCCGTCCAGCGGCGGCAGCCCCAGCGCCTTGAGCAGCCCGTACCGGTCCGGCACGCACAGTGACGGGGTCAGGCAGCGCAGCATCAAAAACGAGCTGACCATGAACGCCGCATCACCGTTGCAGCGGTGCGCTCTGCAGAGGGGTTTCAGAGTCAGAATTCGCTTGAGGATCATTTTGATGGTTTGAGAGGAATTTTCCGTACACATCAATTAATGGTGGGACTCGAAAGAGAGTTGAAGTATGGTTAAAAGAACAGCGTGTTGGGAGGGAAAGTAGCCTGACGATCATGTGACACTCACTAACAGGCTAACTTCCCCCGGCACGTGGAGACAATTTCTTTTTGCTTTTCAGAGTCAAATTCAGGGGGGTAGCTTTTGTCTCGGGGCGGAGCCTGCTGGAACTGTGACTGTGGCAAGCCACGGCTTACACGGGGGCCACTAGCTTCCGTAGTTGCAGAAGAGGCATCAACACTGGGGCCAGAGGTCGCCGAAGGCGGCGTCGATGCCGCCTGGAACTGCATCATATTGCCTAGAACTGCCTGGTGGCTGTGTTTTGCGGGAACCGCAGCGGAAGCACGACACGGTACCATCGAAGAGGTAGTCACGTGACGGATGTCATAGCTACAGATATGAGACGATGCCAAACCCCCCAAAATACTTTTTGTATGAGCACGTGCTTTGTAGGAAATGCTTGAGGAGACTGCCAGTTGCGATAGATCAAAGGAGGTAAATGTGCTGTAGCCCACACGAAACACAGGTAGATCTGGGTTTAGTGGCGGGCGTAAGCGTTCAACAAAAAAGACCCACTTTGTTGGTGTGGTCGGTATAGCCAGGGGGAACTACGGGGGAACTACGGGGAACTGACCTTGGGGTGTCTTTTTTTTTTTTTTTTTGTAGTGGATTTTTTCAAACGCCACGCACCGGCGCCAAACCGGGAGCTTTGGAGTGAGCAAAACGGTTCCTCTTGCTTGGGCTTTCCACAGAAGGGCCAAGCCTTTTGAAAAATGGAGCCTTCGGGGTGTCGGGGGTGGTGCTTTCGTGACGCAAACGCCACCTGGGCTTCTGAACGTGATTGCAGATCACCTTCTTGCCCAAACCCAAGAGGGATTGGAGTGTCGGAATGGCGCGCAAGGAGAGGCTCTGGCTTGTTTGCTTCTTTCGCTGGCGAGAGGGTGACTTCGGACACGGCAAAGCCTTGGGTTCTTCGGGCTCTGCATCCTTCTGTTCCAGAGATCGTAGAGCAGTTTGCCGACAACAACATTAGCCTTGAATGGCATGCTTCGGGTGAGGGCATGCAGTTTATCAAGAAGTAACTTGTCAGCGTCCCTTCCATGCAGACAGTAACTTCTTATCAGCTTCCCTTCCATGCAGACAAACTGGACTCAAGCACATATTTTCGTCTATCACCGGACTCTTGATTGCGTGCTGCCAATTTTATCTGTGGGCTGTCCAAGATATTCTGCAGATCTCGATCGGTCAGGCCTCTGCCATCCGTCACAATGACGCGATTATTTTCAAGGACCAGTACAAGCACGCAATGGTGGCAACTGTGCTTTTCCTACAGTCCTCTTGGGGAACGTTGAAGGGGGCCCGGTAGCGAGCTTTGCTTAGGTTCCTGCAAGCGTAGTCCTGCGATAGCGTTCGAGTCTACTTTCCAACGAATCCTTCATGCCACGGCTCAGCTCCTCTACTCTGGGAGAAACCGGAAGCTCTCCGGAGATGGTACCTGCATTCCAACCCGTCCTCTTCGACGGCTGTATGCAAGTGGGCGGAGGTCCTGGGACTGCGAAGGCGTGACCACCCCACAAGAAGGACTCGCTGTCTCTCTGTTCTGCCCCTGCCGCCATAGCCATCTTATCCTCGGCCAAGCACCAGTTTCTCCTCCTGCTTATGACTGTCATTCTGGTTATCCACCTTGCTCCTCGCTCGGGTTGCCGTCTTCTTTCGTGTCATTCTTTCGCCTCTTTAGCTCGACTTGATCGTCGCGCTCAGGCGCGCGTTTGGTGCCTCGCTTCTTCGATTGCTCGTCCAGGTTGCACCGGCGCTTTCACACGCCGCACTTCACTTTCTGGTGCTCGTGGCACACCCGCTCACTCCACTTTTCGTGTTCCGTAGCGTTGAACACCGCCCATCTCGCCGCACGCTCTGCCCTTCCACCTCCACACGTAGGGAAAAGATCCATCCCCCGCCTCGTCGCTGAACTCGTGCCGTCGTCAGCTGTGTCTCGAGCACTTCCATCGTCTCCGTACCACCACGGAAGATCGGCCTCATCTCGAGGCACGGCTCCCACCGTTCTCAGCGACCCTATCTTCCCCAGTTTCCTGTCTGGCAGAAGCGGTCCGTCGCCGTTTCGCTCCACGGCGGGCTCTGCCATCGAGACGTCACCCACCACCGACCAGCACATCCCATCCAGCCAATACTGCAGCGCCCGGAACCACCTCTCTCCTCCGACCGCCGCGAAGGTCTGCGGTCCCGCGATCGCTTCGAAACCCGGCCGGCGCGGGGCCTCTGGTAGAACATTTCCTGCTCTCCTTACCGCAGCTGATCCTGTCACTACCTGTCAAACCGTGACTCGCAGTCTGTCCTTCCTTCTCATCCTATTCCTTCCTCTTCGGGGCACGCATAGCACATGGCCGCTCTGCGCAAGTTGGGGCCGTAATACTGCATCTTTGTAGCTCTTCTGCCCCACCTTCGCCAGGGCCGACTGCAGAAAGTGGTTGCCACAAAGGAATTACCCCCCGAAATTCACCGATTTTGGCCTGGACCAGGTGGCTTGTCTCCTGGGGTCTTTCATCTTGATACGCTCGAATTACCCGAAATTGTCCTTATTTTGTGACGAAAAAGTGCAAAGTAGCTTAGAAACGCTCTCCAGGACCCAAGGCTGCATTCCTGAAGCACTCAGCAAAAAAACAAGAAACGAAAAAAAAAAAAGCCACCCCCCCCCTATGTTGAACTACGGGGGAACTACGGGGAACTGGCCCACCGACCACACCATTTGTTGTTGTTTTGTTTTCTCCCCCTCTAGCCTCCTTCGAAATGAGCACAAGGCAGTCCCTCGAGTATTTTCGACGTCACCCCTTACTGGCCCCGAACCCCCATCTGGGCCCACTTGTGGGCTCTGAGGCCCCTTTACCTTCACTTAACCCGCCGAAAACCGTTTAGGGCCCGTATTGTTTCGGCCGCACAGACAGGGTTTCTGGGCCGGCATACAGTATGGGATGACGTCAAAAAATGTTTTATTAGTGCAAAGGGGAGGGGGGGTGTTTTGGCATCTTATCATATGCTGCATGTTAACCTCAAATACCGCGGTGCATCACGGTCTGGGCCGGCTTAGCACCCGACGTGCCGCGGGCTGAAGAACTGGCAAAGGGTTAGATTCGCATTACACTTTCACGATTTGGATGCAGATCAAACGACCTGGCAAAGGGTTAGATTCGCATTACACTTTCGCGATCGGGTTGCTCAAGCGAAGTAAAAAAGGGTTACATTCACATTACACTTTCACGATCTGGTTGCAGATCAAGCGAGATACAAACGGGTTAATTTATTATTCGCAGTACACGTTCACGATTTGGTCGCAGATCAAAAAGCGAACTGGTAAAGGGTTCGATTCGCATACACTTTCACGATCTGGTTGCAGATCAAGCGAGATAAAAACGGGTTAATTTATTATTCGCAGTACACGAACACGATTTGGTCGCAGATCAAAAAGCGAACTGGTAAAGGGTTCGATTCGCATACACTTTCACGATCTGGTTGCAGATCAAGCGAAGGACGGGCGGCGCGGTGTCGATGGAGGCTTCGAAAGCGTCGAGAAACGACGTCAGGAGCCGGATGACGACGGCGTGGGCTGGCTCGGGTCCGCCGGGCTCCGCCGGCTCGCACACGCCGTCGAGTTCGATGAGGCGGTTTCCGATTTCGTTGACGACGTGCGAGATGATCGGCCCCGAGACGGAGGCGAGGTAATCCTGCAGCTGCAGGAGCGAGAACGCGTCGAGGATCTTCGAGAGCAGCGTGGTCTGCCGGAGGAAGTGACTCGCCTTGTCGATGGACCCGCCCCGGTGCTGGCTCTCCGGGGTCTTCCCGACCTCGTAGGCGAAGAGGGTGTGCGTCAGCGAAACGATGGTTCCGAAGTGGAGGCTGGCCACCGCGAGCGCTCGCGCCCACAGGTCGAGCCCGCTGGGGTTCGGCGGCTCCTTGTACAGGCAGTACAGCAGCGCCGCGTCGGTGGTCAGCTGGTGCACGAACGGCCGGTACTTCTCCACCGCGGCCTCCGCCGGCGTCTCGCCGGCGGCCGCCATGGTGGCGGGGCGGGCCCGCCGACCCACGCCGCGGGGGCCCCTGCTATATTCCCGTCCTTCTTCTCTTTTCGCGGGGGGGGTCTCGTGTTCTGAACATCCTGGTTTGGGGGGTCGCTTCTTCTACTTGTGCATAACAACTTGCATTGCTCCTGCTTACCTCCGAAATCCTCCGAAATGCCGGAGGAACCCTAAATCAGAAAAAGCCGATTTTCTTGTTGAAAGTATGCCAATACTTGCAGGGAATAGTTGACTAGACCACTTGAGTTTGTGCTAGCCACGAATTGGGGAGTCGGGAGAACCTACCCCCATCTATCTTGTCCCTTCGAGCTGCAACTCAACTATTCGCGCCGTCGTGGCAGGATTTTATGCAGCTCATTTCATCTTCAGGATAGACACCAAGCCCGCCTTCTCTGGTGAGTCTTATTGCAGGGGGGGCCCGGCGATGGTTCCGAAGCGGAGGCTGGCCACCGCGAGCGCTCGCGCCCACAGGTCGAGCCCGCTGGGGTTCGGCGGCTCCTTGTACAGGCAGTACAGCAGCGCCGCGTCGGTGGTCAGCTGGTGCACGAACGGCCGGTACTTCTTCACCGCGGCCTCCGCCGGCGTCTCGCCGGCGGCCGCCATGGCCGACCCACGCCGCGGGGGCCCCTGCTATATCCCCGTCCTTCCCTTTTCGCGGGGGTCTCGTGTTCTGGGGGTCTCTTCGTTTTTAGAGTTATAGTTTTTGTTGTCTAGTAGCAGTAGTTTGAACTTGATGACGCAGCAACAATCTCCAACGATAGACGGCACATAGTAACATGTGGATTAGAAGGTCGGTGTTTTGAAGTCTACTTGTCCGGGAACAATATTTACAAACAACCGAGTGACTTAAGTAAGTTACGGTTGCCGTTTTCGTTGACGACGTGCGAGATGATCGGCCCTGAGACGGAGGCGAGGTAACCCTATGCAGCTAGTTTCTTCCTCCGGTGTACCCACGAAGCTACTGTTCACCCTTACTGGTCCTACTCATCCCAACTGTTCACCTGGGGTTTGGCTCGGTTGCAGCCGGGAAACATCCCAGGAATGACAGTTCCCGTCACAGAATCGTATAACAGCCTTCGCGAGTGTTGAGAGGCTTGGGAGAATCAGGGGTTTGTCTAAAGCGCCTGGCCGGGCCCCCAGTTCTGCAAAAAAAGACGGCTGATGCGCCTTGCAAGTGATCTTGACCCAGCAGCCATCCAGAGCACAGTGCGTGCAGAACAAAACGCGACAGCTTCTCGAAGAAAACAATTCCACGACTCCGTATTGCTTGCGCTGAAGTGTAAGCAAACGCAGTGTCGCAACCCGAAAGAAAGGCATCTGCGCGCGATGCGGTGTAAAAGCATGTTCACAAGTAAACCAGTGAATCAGTGGAGTCACCGGAGGGGGGTAATCCCAGGGCAGCCCACGTGATGAAGCCGTTGAGCACTGGGAACTTTTAAGTACGGACCACACGGATCAGCATGCACTGTTGAGCAGCGGCGGCTTACCCGTGACAGTTTTTAGAGTTAAGTTTTTAGACGATACGTCGTGGCTAGGTTTGTGAATATTAACTACGAGGGTGAAAATAGTAGTGTGTTGGCACTCCTACTTTCTGCTAGATTTCCTCGTAGCTCGCCGGGAAAGAAGAGCACTGTAAAGCAACAAAGCCGGGCTCTGCCGGTATACCCGCGACTGCGGCGGGGTCTCACTCAAAAGATGCGCGGCAGTCCAATGAAGCAACACAGCAGATAGGGTACGTTCCTCTCGTGAAAGTACTGCGGGAGTGAACAGACATTCGTGCGGAAAGTGGGTGACCTCCGGGTGCAAACGTGTGCACCGCGCGGTACGTGGCATGAGGTCTTCAGCCTGCTCTGGTTGTGTGCACGTCCTTCAAACTTGCTTTCTTCACTTACACACGGGAGGTGAGGAGAGCACGCTACTATCGACCGGTTTTCGTTCTTGACAAATTGCATTTGTCAGACACAAAAAAGTCGTGCGACGCCCGCTCCCGTGGCATAAGGTCGACAGCCAATGGACGAGCGAATAGTGCTGAGGATGGGTCAACAAGGTCGTCAGCCAATGTATGAGCGAATGATGCTGAGGGATGGATCAACCACCTTCAGACGCTCGATGTCAATCGTTTCTGTGAGCCCCGTCAACACTCTGCGCACCGTGGCTTGGTCGAAGGTCCTGCTGAGGACCTCAGCCGCGTAGAACGACTCGGGTCCGGTGACTTTCTCGGCGACGACGACGGCGAACTGCCGGAGGCCGCCCGCCGCGTGTCTGTCGGGGCGCGGAGGAAAGAGGGAGCTGACTTCGGCGAGCAGGAACCCGTGCAAGCTCGGCGACAGGTCGCCGGGCACGTAGCCGGGCGACTGCGCGACGGTGACGGCGGCGGGGGCGGCGCCAGGAAGGCCCGGACTTGCGCGGCGAACCCGCGGATCGAGCGGGCAACCTCGGTCTGGCCCGGCACGCACTCCGGCAGCCCCAGGGCGACGTCCATGAGCTCCGGCGCTTCCGAGAACACCATCAGCCCGAGCCTGAAGCCGGCCGGTTCGTTGAACGCCGAGTCACTTCCTGCCTTGTGCATCCGCACTTCCTTCAAACTTGTTTTCTTCGACCGGTCCTTGTTCTTCACAAATGGCATTTGTTGGACACTGCGCCGCCCGCTCCCGTGGCAGAAGGCCGTCAGCCAATGTATGAGCGAATGATGCTGAGGGATGGATCAACCACCTTCAGACGCTCGACGTCAATCGTTTCTGTAAGCCCCGTCAACTCTCTGCGCACCGTGGCTTGGTCGAAGGTCCTGCTGAGGACCTCAGCCGCGTAGAACGACTCGGGTCCGGTGACTTTCTCGGCGACGACGACGGCGAACTGCCGGAGGCCGCCCGCCGCGTGTCTGTCGGGGCGCGGAGGAAAGAGGGAGCTGACTTCGGCGAGCAGGAACCCGTGCAAGCTCGGCGACAGGTCGCCGGGCACGTAGCCGGGCGACTGCGCGACGGTGACGGCGGCGGGGGCGGCGGCCGACGCCGCCAGGAAGGCCCGGACTTGCGCGGCGAACCCGCGGATCGAGCGGGCAACCTCGGTCTGGCCCGGCACGCACTCCGGCAGCCCCAGGGCGACGTCCATGAGCTCCGGCGCTTCCGAGAACTCCATCAGCCCGAGCCTGGAGCCGGCCGGTTCGCTGGGCTCCGAGTCTTGCTCCCGGAGCACGTTCCTGCACCACCCCAAAAAGTCGTGCGCCGCCCGCTCTCCGGCAGACCGCACCAGGGCAGCAACGTCAGGGTTGCCGCCGTCGGCTGGGCAGCCCATCTCGATGACTGCCGTCACGCGCCGTACGGTGTCCCCGGCGGCTTCCCCAGCTGCTTCTTCAGCTGCTTTCCCGGCTGCTTCCCCAGCTGCTTTCCCAGCTGGTTTTCCGGCTGCTTCAGCTGCTTCCCGGGTTGCTTCCCCAGCGACTTTCCCGGCTGCTTCTTCAGCTGCTTTCCCGGCTACTTCATCCCCAGCTGCTTCCCCGGCTACTTCTTCAGCTGCTTCCCCGTCCCCCCGCAGCAGCCCCGCCAGCAGCCGGAACCCGTCCGCGCCCAGGAGCCGGCGGAGCGAATCCGCCACCGGGTTCGCGCACGCGAAGTAGTCCTCGTCGATGTCGACGAGCAGCGGCCGCTGCTCCGTGGGGAACCGGAGCTTGTCTGCCGCCGAAGCTTCCCTTCGGGGCGCGAGGTCGTGGACCTTTGACTTCTTGTCGGAATGGCCATTTCCACCTGGACTGTGACCCAAAGATTCCCTTAGGGGCGCGAGGTCGTGGGTCTTCGACTTCTCGTCGGAATGGCCTGTTCCACCTGGACTATGACCGGCCGACTCCATCGTTGCGTCGCGAGGGACGGTAGGTACGTTGCCTTTGGCTTCGACGGTTCCAACACGCATCTGCACGTCCGTTCGCAAGACTCTGAGGGTACTTGATCCAGACAAGACGCCAGGTCCGGAAACTCGACGGGCCTGTAAGCCGACTGATCCGGAGACAGCGCTAGTCCCTCTTTGACCCATCCCATGCGGACCCTGCCTTTCGCTTCCCAGAGTCGCTCCTTGATCTGTCCCATGCCGATCCCGCGCTTCGCCTGCCACAGCCCCCCTTCGATCCGCGCCATGTAGACCCTGTCTTTCGCTTCCCAGAGTCGCTCCTTGATCTGTATCCCGCGCTTCGCCTGCCACACCCCCCCTTCGATCCGTCCCGGGTTGCTGTTCACCCTCCTGCGCCCCGTTTATCGGCCCCCCGGCCGCCGCGAGCCACGCGGCCACTGCAGCGGCGCCGCCGGCGCCCGGCGCCCCGCGCAGCACGGTGAGCGTGAACGGGAAGGACCGCGCGCCCACCGGGACGGCCTCCGGCGCCAGCCACAACCCGGCGGACCCCCAGTACTCGGGAGCCCACCCAGCGGCGGCGCACGGGCCGTCGCACGCGACGTACAGCCCGCCCACCGGCGGGTGCCGCCAGACCACGCGCAGGGCAAACCTGCCGGCCGGCAGCTGCTCGCTCCAGTCGGGCGCTACCCACACAATTTCGGACACGACGCCTGGGATGACCAGGGGCAGGATCCAGTCGGCGATGTCGACGAACTTGCTCATGGGTGCGGCCCAACCGGGCTTCCGGCTCGCCAGGTGCTGGATGACGCCTGGCGGCAGGACGGGCAAGGACAAGTCAGGATGCGAGTCGAAGTGGAGGAGCACGGCGCCGGTGACCCTCGTGTCTGCGATGTGGCGCATCGCCTCGTTGTGCTCGCTCACGACGTGGACGGGGGATGTCTCCTGCCCGAAGCCGGGCGAAAGGCTGCGAGGTGCCGGCCCCCCGCCGCGGTCGGGAAAAACAAGCGGCGGGTGCTCGTACTTGCCCAACAGCGCTGCGGGCCGCGCCGCCGACCACGGCTGAACCGCCGCGCACGCCGCCCAGCCCAGCACCGCGCCCAACAGCATCTGCCGCCATCGCGTCAGCTGGGCATCGGAAAGCATGTGCAATTCATCAACCTCTCCCCGCCGTGGCTCTCTGGTGTCGAAACTTGTTCGGTGCTTTCTTCTGCCAGCTTCGAGCTGCGAACTGCTAAGTATTAGTACCAACAATGCATTGAGAACACACAATGGAAACGGGCGCTTCGTTTTAGAGTGCAAGTTTTGTTTGTTGCGTGCCGGTTGATTGACTTTCCAATTGTCGTCACCCTGTTGCATCTCTAGGTGATAGATAACACAATCAACCATCAAGGGTCTCGTCTGCTGACACCCGCACTCCCACAGTACGCGTATGCGATCGCGACTCTGCACACGGCGTAAGTCCGACTTGCTCGTGTCAGTACCCCTTTCGTTCAAACCGAAGGTTTGCGTTGTTATCACTGAAGCGCACACCCTCATGCCTTTCGAGCTGGCAACGTTTCGAATTGGGATGCGGGTGAAATGCTGTCGACTTTGGTTTGTGCGCACATAGCGGAGCTCTCCTGCTTTGGTACCGTAATTGGATTAATGTTGGACCGGGTAAAACCTGGGACACCGCCCAAAATGGGGCTGGGTGTCCCAGGTTTTACCCGGTTCGGCATATTGTTTTCGGGGTTTGCGACTTTGCGTACTTTGCAGAACAACGCGACCCTGGTGCTTGCCCGCGCCTTGGGGTGCTCAATACTCCTAGATGCCGCTGTCATAGGAGGGGCTGCAGGACTACCTGGGACACCCCCAGTCTGTCATTTACCCGTTCCAGCTTTCGTCCAGTTCAACATTTTTCCAATTACGGTAAGTTGCATGTAGGACGCTGCCGACTACAATTTCGTAGACAATGCATTGTTAACACAAGAAATGCCCTGGGCAGCAGCCCATCTTTCCCAGCGCCATGCATGCTCCTGTGCGCCCAGCCTCGTCAGCGGGCGGATCCGGATATGCGCCTAACAAGACCACATGCACACGGTAACCTACTTCCCCGGCACATACAGTTACTCGTGTTATTCTGCCGCTGCTCTGGGCTATATTTGTGTCTAGGTTTTCGTACGTCTTCATAACCATGGTCAAGTGCGCAAAATGGTGTGGTGTCAGCCGAAGAAAGGGGCGAGGTGCTGTTTGTAGACCGGAAGTGAGATGCGTGCGCTTTCCTTCAGGGGGGCTAGAGGGGCTTCGAAGCGCGCGAGAGCAGAACGGTTTTCCCCTCATGTGTTTCCGTGCGTTGAGGAATGTGTAGCATTTGGCCCGAGTCCAATTTGCCGGCCATTCTAGCCTTTTGGGGCAGAACCTGGCCTGCGGCATCCTCTCATGTATCCCGTCCTAAGCAAGAAGGGTGGAGATGTGGTCGGATCCATGGAGCGCACAGGAAATTGAGCAGCAAAAGACAGGCGCTTCGTTTTGTTTGTACGTGCCGGTTGATCGTTTTCCCACTTGTATTTACCCTGTGTATATTCAGGTAAGGAATTATGATCAACCACCAAAACACGCTGCCTACGTCTTTTTAGCCTGCACATTAGTACTAAAAAGACAGGCGCTTCGTTTTGTTTGTGCGTGCCGGTTGATCGTTTTCCCACTTGTATTTACCCTGTGTATATTCAGGTAAGGAATTATGATCAACCACCAAAACACGCTGCCTACGTCTTTTTAGCCTGCACATTAGTACTAAAAAGACAGGCGCTTCGTTTTGTTTGTGCGTGCCGGTTGATCGTTTTCACTTGTATTTACCCTGCGTCATTTTTAGGGAATTCTGATCAACCACCTAAAACACGCTGCCTACGTCTGTTTAGCCAGCAATACATGGAAGGGCAAGATTGCTTGAGCGACGTCTTGCCGGCCAAGACCAGGTACGTGTGCCACACGACCAGCCCCAGCGAGATGCTCTGCAGCGCCCACCGCCAGCGCCGCCGCCGGCAACGCGTTGCGGAGCACCGACCTGAGGGTTGACCCGCCGGAGGAAAAGCAGCGCAGAAGCTCGCGGGACACAGGCTGGCAGACGAGAGCATCGCGACGTACTTCCCGTGATTGCCGGCCCTAGCGGCAGCAGCCACGGTCTGCTTGGTGAGTATTGCATGCTCGCATTGAAACCCTTTCCTGAACGCCTTGACCGTGTCGGACTCCACTCTGACGAGGGTTGTCATCATCTCCTTCACCGAGCGTCGCGGGATAGGTCAGTCGCTCTCTTCATGGCAAATTTCTCGTGCTATACCGCCATGTAGCACATTGATCAGCGGAGGATGGGTTTTGCGACCTAGCAAGCACTGTTTGTATGCGTGGCAGTGGTGCGAGCCAAGAAGATGCACGGCGCTCACGGCTTCGAGGAGTCCTTCGGCGAAGGGAGGGATGCCGGGGCTAGGTGCGGTACCGGGTGCAGACATTCAGAGACCAGCCAGTCCTTCAGATTCGCCATCCACGACGCGCCCGCGGGCGGCGTCTGCGGCGCGTCGCGGAGCCAGTGGCACTTGTCGGGGCGCAGGACCTCGAGCGACGTCTTGCCGGCCAAGACCAGGTACATGTGCCACACGACCAGCCCCAGCGAGATGCTCTGCAGCGCCACGACCACCGCCAGCGCCGCGGCCGGCAACGCGTTGCGGAGCACCGAGCCCAGGGTCGACCCGCCGAAGGAAAAGCAGCGCAGAAGCTCGTGGGACACCGGCTGCAGCCCGATGACGGCGGACGCAAGCATCGCGACGTACTTCCCGTGGTTGCCGGCCCCCACGCAGCCGTTGATCAGCGCGCAGTGGTTCTGCCAACCGACGACGCACCGCTTGCACGTGTGGCAGTGGTGCGACCGCGGCGGCACCCACGACTGGCACTCTTCGCACACAGCCTGCCCTACCAGCCCCTTCTCCACCGTGCCTACAGGCACGTACTTAGGGGAGCTCGTTCGCACCATGTAGAACAACACGTCCATCACCAGCAGGCACAGCCCAATCCGGATCTTCGATTGCGTCAACATCCCTTCCTCCGATTCGCCGTACGCGTCGAACACGAAGATCAGGAACGGGTGCAGCAGCAGCACGAACAGCAGGCCGTGGGTCGCATTCTGCCGGTTCCGCGCCGTGATGCCGGGCGTCATCACGGAACAGGGCGGGGGGACGTTGTTTTTGGTGCTGGTTTTGAGGGATAAGGAGAGAGGGAAATTTTATTTTTGCGGTGGTCTGGTAACAGGGCGGGGGGCGGGGGGGAGAGGGGCCGTTGCAGTCGGTTCTGGCTGTCAGGAGTGAGGGGAGGCAACAAGACTTGCGGCGGTCTCCGTCGGGTATTTCTCGGCCCCACAACGTCGAGATCAGGGGGAAGGGGAGGGGCGGGGATTGTTTGCTTCTCGAGGAGCCCACACACCGCCCTCCTCCTGGTTTACTGGCTATGCTGCACTGCTCTGGTTTTGCTGTCTGATTCCCACAGTGTAGCTGAGATGTTTTCTGCTACCTCCGTTCTTTCTAGCGTTAGGGGGGGGCTAAATACAATTGTGCACAATTGTATTCCAAAGCACGCACGCCAATCCCTGCCCCGGCAGAACTTGATAGTTGTTGAATAGAATTGTCTTGGAATACAATTGTTTCTACAGAAGTCGCCTTGTCACGCGGTCAAGACGGAGACAGACCAAAGCGCCACCTACAAACGCTCCGCCGACGAATGCGCCACCTTCCAAAAACCACACTACTTCTCCACTGATTTTGCGCAATCTTCTACGGCCGGCAGGCCGCAGCAGTAGAACTCGAGATAGTCGGCGACGACACAGCACTGGGCGTCGCCCTTCGCCACCGCCGACCATTTACGACAAACCACGTCCCTGCCGGGTCATCACGCTACTTAGTACGCTTGCGCAGTGACTCGTAATAGCCTACAAAGATTTCACAACAGTCACTGACAACTTGACAAACGTGACCACCGGTCTCCAGTCTACCGGAGTCCAGACCTGTTGTGGAGGGTCCACGATTAGAAACCGTGTGCACACTTGTATTCCAAGGCAACTGCACCAAAACCAACAGTGTTCCAACACAATTCTATTTAGCTGGACGGACTCTGAAACCGGCCAAAAAAAAAAGACAATTGTATTCAAAGGATACAATTGTATTCCAAGACAATTGTATTTAGCCCCCCCTGGATTCTCCGGTTGACCGTGAGAGGCTTGTGTAGTTTGGGTTAGAATGCAAAGAATATATGGCGATATAATCTGCATCGCCGGCGTCGCGGTTATCTCTTCGCGCGTGATGTGCCATGCTTTCGCATTTTTAGCTCGTCCCGATCGGCGCGCTCAGGCGCGCTTGGTGCCTCGCTTCTCCTTCGATTGTTCGTCGAGGTTCATCGGTTGCGCGTCGATTTCTGCTTCTTCACGGCGCTTGGGCGATGGCCGTGTTGCCTTCTGTGGGGTCGTCTGCCCGAGAGGCTTGGGAAGGGAGGCCGCAGGATTCGGGTTCAAGGTTCTATAGATACTCTGACCTCGTGTAACCACCACCCTGCAGTACACGAAGGCGACAAACGACGTCTTCCCACATTGCCAAACGTCACCCCGAGACTCTAAAACCCCGGAGTTCTCGAGCGAACTTTAGATAAGAGGAGTGCGAAAAGAAAGTTGCACCCTCTAACTGTTTTCGACTCTTTCAACGCCGGAACACTGCGGACACGACCAAAATAAGACGCGCCGTTGCTGGCTAGTGCCGGCGTCTTTTTCTCCGTGGGATGTTGGAAAACAAAAGAAAGACTTCCCGAAAAGGAATAAGAGGGGTGGAGACGCCCCACAGTTTACGGCAAGATGGGCAGACCGGTGGCCGGCCGCGCCGAAAACGCGGCAAGAATGTTTTCGGCACCATTAGAAGCCCGTGCGGATCGGAGAGTTAAGGGAGAGATGAGAAATGGAGGATTAACTGCTTGGCACTCGGTATGTGCCAGTCGGACATATTTGCACGAGCCCACCCTGTTTCTCAACTTTAGTTTCAGGTTTGGCCTGACTGTAGTCTATCTATCGCATGGCGTTAGCCTGACTGTATAGTACAACTCTTGAGTCTGACTGGCGCCGACTCTATAGTTTGACCCATGAATCTGGCTTTAGTCTGACTCTACAGTTTAACTCTTTTGTCTGACTTCGGTTGATCTGCTGCAAGAGGAAGCCCAGTGGGTCCTACGAGCTATCGTCATGACACTATAGCGGACGGACAAGAGTAGCGACCTCATGACACAATCTGTCTCCTGTTACGGCGAGTGCGGTCCTCTCGTCGACTATGTCCGAATCATCAGCGGGGCCTGCGACTTGCTGTGGCTCGGCTGCTGCCGGCTGCTTCGAACCCAAGCTGACCTCGTGAGGGAGGTGACGCAGAGCTTCGGCCGCGTCGACACAATGGGGCAAGCAATTAGACAACGCGGTACGAGTGTGTCTCGATGAGGTGTCGCCAGCAACGCCGACCTCCACTCGAATTGACCGATCTGCTGCCACGAAGCCCCAGTGAATCCTACGATCTACGGTCATAACCATATCGCGGACGGGCATCATTGGCGTGCCGGGTACAAATACATCATGACACGCCGTCTTTGCCCTTCAGGCGTTGATCACGAGTGCGCTTCTCTCATTGTCTTCGTCTGAATCCTCTGTGGGGCCCGCGACTTGCTGTGGCTCGGCTGCTGCCGCCGGCTGCTTCGAAATCATGCTCACCTCGTGACGGGGGATGATGCAGAGAAGCGAGAGCTTCGGCAGCGTCGACGCGATGTGGACGACGGCCGTGATCAGGAAGACGAAGAGGTACGAGTGCGTCTCGCTGAGGTGTCTCCAGCAACGCCGACCTCCACCCGAATTGATTGCCCATCAGGAGTTGACCACGAGTGCGGTTTTCTCGTTGTCTTCGTCTGAATCCTCAGCGGGACCTGCAATTTGCTGTGGCTCTGCTGGCGCCGGCTGCTTCGAAATCATGCTCACCCGTGACGGGGGATGATGCAGAGAAGCGAGAGATTCGGCAGCGTCGACGCGAAGTGGACGACGGCCGTGATCAGGAAGACGAAGCGGCACGAGTGCGTCTCGCTGAGGTGCCTCCAGCACGATTGCCCTTCAGGCGTTGATCACGAGTGCGGTTCTCTCGTTGTCTTCGTCTGAATCCTCAGCGGGACCTGCGATTTGCTGTGGCTCTGCTGGCGCCGGCTGCTTCGAAATCATGCTCACCTCGTGACGGGGGATGATGCAGAGAAGCGAGAGCTTCGGCAGCGTCGACGCGAAGTGGACGACGGCCGTGATCAGGAAGACGAAGCGGTACGAGTGCGTCTCGATGAGGAGCCCCCCGAGCGCCGCCGACCCGCTCCACCCGACTTGGTTGATCTGCTGCAAGGAGGCCCAGCGGGCCCTCTTGTTTTTGGGGACGAAGTCCATCATGATGCTACTCCGGATCGGCCCTGTAGCCTGAAGCGTCCCCACCCGAAGTAGGTACAAGACTAAGATCCCCAGCCTGTCGGGCAGCCTGGTCGTGTAATGCCCTGTGTAACCCATGACCACGATGCCTGTTGCCCCGGCAATCCCGACGTACCAAGCGAGGAGTTCGACCTGCGCTCGGCCGACGATGCGCGAGAATTTGAGCAGGGTGCGTGAGCCCAGCATGCAAGCCAGCCGCCGGCCCAAGCAGATGAGGACGACGACGACAGGGCTGAGCTCGAGCCCCCCGTCGGTGGCGGCCGTTTGGAAGAAGATCGGGAAGAACTTCACCGTCATCCCGCTTCCGATCATCGCGATCACGCTCGCCGAGTACAAAACATACGGGACTTTCCCGTAGTGCTTGCTGCGGGCGCTGAGCCGCCGAAGTTCGCGTTCCTGGGCATCTGCGGGCTCCGCGCTGTTCGTCGACATCGCGTTGTGGATTTGCACCTGGCGCACGTCGGCGCTTTCTTTGGCCAGCGCGAAGTCGTCGCTGAACTGGAAGCACAGCAGGCCGCACGGGATGCGGATCGCCAGTCCCAGGAGCAGGACGATCGACAGATTCTTCAGCGTCCACGTGTTCCCCAGCACCAAGAAGCAGATCACGGCAATGACGGGGCCGACGCTCAGGGCTGCGAACGTGTACGTCGCCTGCTTCAGGAAAAACTCCAGCCGGGATCCTGTCGTTGGAAATATTTTAGAGGGGGAAAAAATGTGAAAACGGCTTGAAAAGAAGGCATCAACCTATGGGGGTTTGTTTGAACTCTCCCGGCATTTGTATCGTGTTGCCGACTATGACGTGCAGCTCTGGTGTCTTTCTCTGCTCAGTTTCTTTTCCCTTCCTAGTGATATCTATGCTATAGTAGTGTTTGGTTGACACTTCTCTCGTGGTTTTGGGGGGTATTTGGGGGGCACGTGATAGTTTGTGCTGGGGTTGACAGAGTGCCCTGTAGGATATTTGCAGGCATGAAAGGAGCTCGCTCTGCTAAGAATCTCCGGGCTTCGCGCTGTTCGTCGACATCGCGTTGTGGATTTGCACCTGGCGCACGTCGGCGCTTTCTTTGGCCAGCGCGAAGTCGTCGCTGAACTGGAAGCACAGCAGGCCGCACGGGATGCGGATCGCCAGTCCCAGCTGCAGGACGATCGACAGATTCTTCAGTGTCCACGTGTTCCCCAGCACCAAGAAGCAGATCACGGCAATGACGGGGCCGACGCTCAGGGCTGCGAACGTGTACGTCGCCTGCTTCAGGAAAAAATCCAGCCGGGATCCTGTCGTTGGAAATATTTTAGAGGGAAGAAGAAGAAGAAGAGGAAAAGGCCGCTCCTGGTCCAGGAATGTGATGGTCAACCACAGCTTGCAAAGCTTGAGTCGGAGGCAGCTCAGTGCCACAACTCCGTCCGCTCTGCCCTGTGGCTGACCGTCTCGACGAGCTTGTGTTCAGCGCAGGCGCCAAGCCCCAAGGTGCGCCACGCCTTGATGCTTTAGCTTGGGAAATCGGTAGCCACTTGACCCGTAGGCCCGTGGCTCTGCAGTACCGCCGAACACGTGAAGCTTGGCTCCCGTGCAGCAAGCTTTCCCTGGTACCTTTAGAGGGGGAAAAAAAGTGAAAACGGCTTGAAAAGATCGCATCAACCTACCGGGGGGTTTGTTTGAACTCTCCCGGCAGTTGTACTCATGTTGCCGACGTCCAGTTCTGGTGTCTTTCTCTGTTCAGTTTGTTTCCCTTCCTAGTGCTGTCTAAGCTACAGTAGTGTTTGGTTGACACTTCTCTCGTGGTATTTGGGGAGCGCGTGATAGTTTGTGCTGGGGTTGACAGAGTGCCCTGTAGGATATTTGCAGGCATGAAAGGAGCTCGCTGCTTGCTTTGCTGAGAATCTCCGGGCTTCGCGCTGTTCGTCGACATCGTGTTGGGTATTTGCACCTGGCGCACGTCGGCGCTTTCTTTGGCCAGCGCGAAGTCGTCACTGAACTGGAAGCACGGCAGGCCGCATGGCATGCGGATCGCCAGTCTCAGGAGCAGGACGATCGACAGATTCTTCAGCGTCCACCTGTTCCCTAGCACTAAGTAGCAGACCTGCTCTCTCATTTTATTTTCTCGCGCAAAAACAGTGTGCTGCTGGCGGCTGTGGGAGGGGGGTGATCCCGTGCACATCACAGGATCGACACCAGCGTGTCTCCCCAAAATCATAAACCCTCTGAACTGCATTTTTCCTCTGATGGACAGCCCAATTCTTTCTAGCGTTTATTGTTTCTCTTAGTGTTCTTCCTTTGCAAATGCTAAAATGTGCGGAAACAAAACCTCCGTAGTATTATCCATGCCGGTGTCGTTTTGGCTGAAACCTTCCCCGTGGCATTTGGGGACACTTAATATTATGTGCGGGGTTGATGAGGTGCCCTGCAGAATGTTTTTGCAGGCATGACAAGGGGGTCCAGCAAAAAAGACTGGGCGCGGAGCTTGTTCACACGTACCGGGAGAGGACTAGCCTGCTACCGAGTGAATGCGAACGTGCGGCCAATCTCCTCCCGAACACGCTGCGAGCGTCCTGTTTCGAGGTTACAGTTGGGGCGGGCAAGGGTGAGTGGACAAGCGAGGGTTGAAGTTACGATGATTTCGGGATATTTACCATACGCAAGTGCTAGGTATTCGTCGGATATGATGATCTTCCGATTTCGGCGATCTTACACAAAAACTGAGGCGTGAGTGCTAAGGTCAGCAGAGTTTCAGAAACCTGCTCATATGGTCAGCAACATCTCAAAATACTGCTGAAGAAAAAGCCGCTGTTCGTAGCTCAGCAAGAAGATTGTAGTACCGTAAATGGAAATATATTGGACCGGACAAATATTGGACCGGACTTAAGTTGGACCGGACAAATCTTGGGACTTTGGCCAGAAATTGGCAACTTGGGACTTTTGTCCGGTCCAACATATTTCCTATTCGGCACACAACACAATGCAAAGTTTGACTGGAAACCCACAAAAACAGAAGGAAAATAAAGGGAAAAAAAGGGAAATGTTGCGGTACGTCGTAAAGCGTGAACCGTTTGCTGTCATTTCGGCAGAGGTCAAGAAGGAAGCCCGCGCTGATGCTGTTGCCAAGGAGGTAGTTGCGAGCGCACCTCGCAAGGGCCAAGAGACATACAAGGCTTGGGCAGCAGATACAAAGCTTGAGATAGCCAAGTTGGTCGCAGATCTCGGGCTCACCAAGGCAGTTGCCACGTGGAATGACAGGCCGAATGCTCGGAAGGTAACGAAGGGCTCGGCCGGACGATTCTATGACGCATACAAAGACGAGCTGAAAAAAACCGTGAACAAGAAGAGGCTGTACGACGACGAAAGAGACGAGAGAGGCATTGCCCTTCCCGTGGCTAAACGAGGACGTCCGAGGTTGCTTGCAGAAGAAGAACAGGAAGAGCTGTTCAGGATACTGAAGGCGATGCGAGAGGCAGGCGGGGTGATTACAGCTCAGGTTGTATCGAGTGTTGCGAGGGGTATTGTGAAGACTTCCAGCGACCCTGACAGGCTTGCGGACGAAAACACCCTGGCATACGACTGGGCAAGAAAGATGCTCACACGGAGCGGTTGGAAACTCCGTGCGCCTACGTCATCATTTGTAGAACCAAGGGGTGTGTCCGCCGAGGTGGTGCGCAGGTTTGCTGAAGAAGTCAAGGAACTTGTTCACGAGTTTTCAATTCCAACCTGCCTCATCGTGAATATTGACCACACTGGCATCCCATTTATTCCCTCTGTGAAGAAAACCTATGACGTCCGCGGAAAGAAGAACGTTAGCATTGCCCACAACGACGACAAGCGGTCTATCACAGCACTACTGGGGGCAAATGCCTGTGGTGACCTTCTCCCGCCCCAGATCATCTATTCGGGGAAGACGGCGCGTGTGCTGCCAGATGTCGGGGATCTTGACGTCAGTGGTTGGCACTTAACACAAAATTCTCGTCATTGGGCCAATGAGGCCACGACCTTAGAGTACGTCAACCGAATCTTGAAGCCGTTCAGAGAGAGGACAATTCAAGGAGCACAAACTGGAGGAGAGCCAGAAAGGCTTGCTAATCTTCGACCGGTTTACTGCACAAAACACGGAAGCTGTTCGTGTTTTACTGAATCAGATCGGATTCAAGACGCACGTTATACCAGCAGGGTACACGGGTCGCTTGCAGCCGATGGACCTGGGGGTCAACGCAACTGTAAAGACACAACTCAAACGGTTCTTTACTGAATGGTTCGGTAAAAAGCTGAATAAGCTTTACAAGAAACTCGTAAAGAAAGGGAAGGTGACTGGTGAGTCGAACGACGACCTCGTCCGCGCTGCAAAGAACCTCAACGTGACAACCAAGCGCATCCGCGATGTGCATTTCAAATGGTTGCATGACAGTTTGTCGAGGCTGAAGCCAGACTCCATTAGAGCGAGCTTTGTGAAGGCTGGTATCATTGATCCTGGCGATGCACAACCTACAGAGGGCGACGTTCAGGAGGTAGCGGAATTCGAGGCAGAGGAAGAGGTTTTTTCCCAGGAGGAGGAACGGCTGTTCCATGCGATGGTCGACGCCATCAGTGAAGATGAGGAACAACATGAGCAAATAATGCTGGTCACTGGAAGTCCCATGGAGTGAGGAACTCACTGCCTGCCCCGATCATTTTCTTGACGATGTCCTGCACCTCCTTCGCACATCAGAAACCCTTTCCAGCAGAACACCACAAGTGAAACACCCTCTCCCTTCAGCAGAGGGAACAAAAGGGGACCCAATGTTCTTGTAGCTTGTCGAGCTTTTTTGTTTTTATGTCACACATCAGCATCAACAATCGTCAGCCGAACCCCCGACCTATGATCCTTCCGGATCCTCTAGGTGCGCAGAGAAAGAAATCTGTTTCCTTTGGCAGTTGGCCTGTCGTTTTGCACTGTTTCCAGCATCATTTTCTGTGCCATCTCTCACTCCTCTGGTGCCGGTGCGGAAGGCGCAGCGCCGGCGCAGGGCCTTCTTGGACCGTGCGAATGGCCGAGGAGCTCGTGTTCCACGAAGGGGACGCCTGCCACGTGGCTTTTCTCGGCGAACTGCTTGTCGAGACCTCCTGACGAACTTCTGGAAGGGGTGCCCGATGTCGGGTCGGGTAGGATAAGCGTCCCTCTACAGCCCGTGTCCAGGGGATCCGGAAGAAGAAGAAGAAGGTCGCCCTCAGGTACGGATGTCGTCCGCGAGAACGTGGCAGCCATCGCACTGGTGGGCAACGTCAGGACTCTCCTACAGAGTGTTTCCCATCCTGGGATGTGATACCACCAGATCCGGACCAAGCAAGAACCAAGAAGGCCAAAACTCGAAAATTGCTAAGTACGCAAAAGCCTCCCGAAAAATGTTGGACCGGACAAATCTTGGGACTTTCGGCCAAAAAGTGGCAACTTGGGACTTTTGTCCGGTCCAACATATTTCCATTGACGGTATCTTTTAGATTCAATAAGTTCGCGGCCGATTAGTTTACCTCCTTCCTGGAATACCCCCTTTAAGAAAAGGAAAGGGGTGATGAACGCTGTTCCCTTCTTCGCTTCAACCAGTGCTGACCTGGAAATACTCGAGGGACTGCCTTTTGCTCATTTCGAAGGAGGCTAGAGGGGGAGAAAACAATATAACTACAAACTTTTTTGTTGAACGCTTACGCCCGCCACTAAACCCGGATGTACCTGTGTTTCGTGTGGGCTACAGCACAATTACCTCCTTTGATCTATCGCAACTGGCAGGCTCCTCAAGCATTTCCTTCAAAGCGGGTGCTTATACAAAAAAAAAAAGTCCTGCCTGCGTCAGTTCTCGAATTTTGGGCTGGGTGGGCCAGCCATTTCTGGCAACCAGAACACAGCAAGGCCGCAAAGAATGCTTCGACATCCCCATCCAAACAACATGGGAACCAGGACCCACGAGAGGAAATTAGCCACGAGCTTACTCAATTTATTTCTTCCCGGGCCGTCTTCCCGAACTCTTTGAGAGGCTCCTTGTCACATGTGCCGGCCTTTCTGTCCAGAGGGCTCTGGAATTGAGCCTCATTCAGAAGAAAATACTCGGTGTAGCTGTTTTGACTGGGAAGAAATATCTACAATCTAATTTGTACTTCACGTTCTTCACCACACCACCGTGTGTTGTTTTTTTTACTCAGGACTTTTGACCTGTTGTGTTTGTGCACGTCCGTTCAATACGCGGTTCGGTAGTTTCAGGACTTGGGACCCCTTCGCTTCTTTGCCTGGCAGCTTTGTCGAGCATTTCCTTCCAAGCTGGCGCGTATGTAAGAAAGATTACTCGAGGGGCTGCCTTGTGCAGCGCGTACTTCGAAGGAGGCTAGAGGGGGAGAAACAATACAACTACAAAGTGGGTCTTTTTTGTTGAACGCTTACGCCCGCCACTGAACCCAGATTCGCCTGTGTTTCGTGTGGGACATTTACCTCCTTTGATCTTTTGCAGCTGGCAGCCTCCTCAAGTGTTTCCTACAAAGCAGGTGCTTATGCAAAAGTTATTTTCTGGATGAGGCGCGATTTCTTTCGAAGCAATCGCGCGAAAATGAAACTCAAACGGGGAGATTTACATTGTAACGGACGGACAACCGGACAGATTCGCAGGCCACCAGGGGGGGGGAGGCGGCCCTAAAATTCTTTTCCCATCTTTTCATGCCATACTTCATTGAATCTGATGACGGAAAAGAAAAGGGCGCAAAAGAAGGGGGAGACGTAGAAAAAAAGCGAAAGAGAGAACATTCCCGGTGTTGGGGCGCACTAAAATAAACGAAGCAACGGGCGATCAGCATCGACCGACCAACGATGGTGACGAGGTAAAAGAGTCTTGCTATTTCGCGCGGGCATCGACCTCATCGAAGGGCGAAGTGTGAAGATTTTGGAGAAAAAAAAAAGGCCGTCGTTTGCAAGGTTTCCGGTTGACTGTTCCCCTATATTTAGTGCATTTTCGCACGCATTCCGAGCCTGAGCATCCAGTGCCGCATGCATACTAAAGGGCCGGCGCTTGTGTTATTATCCGATTCGTCTAATACAAAAAAATAATGATTCCCGGGTAAGCGTGATGTCGAACAGTAGCAAGGTCAAATGCTGGCAGTGTTTTTTTGGCAGCTGGAATTGTGCGGTTGTGTGCCTGCGCACATACACAGCTTCCCAAACGCTTCGCAGTCTTTATTCCGTGGCGGCGACAGGGTTGTTTTCGTGTTAAAAAAGCGGGCGAGAAACTGGAGCGGGGGCGGAACTCCTGCAAGCATCGTCACGTACATTCGCACGTTGGCTTCGTTTAACATTTTCCGTGCGACCGTTCTGGCAATGTTCCCTTCGGTACAAGTCTTAAGAGAAAGAAGTGCGTCGTATTGTTTTTCTTTGAATTTCTGGCGCCAAGGAAGAAAGAAATGTGAGAAAAGGGGGGGGCGGGGGGGCGCAAGCAGTGTGGCGCGCCGTCGTGTAGCACTGATGACTTTTTTTTTTTTGTTTTTTAGAGTTAAGATTTTTGGATTATTTTCTTCGGACGCTTAGGAGTATCCGTTGCTGCCTGCCTGCACGTCCTTTCTGCGACAGAATAGGCCGGCTTGGGACGGTGTTGGGTTCTTTTCTTCATTATGGTATAGAGGTGAAAGCTCGCTGAAACTCCGAGTGAAGTTTGCTTGAAACTCCGGGGTTTAAATGACCCCGGCGTCTTCAAAGCGAGCTAGCGAGCTTTCGCTTTTTAAGGAAAACAGGAGAGAGAACAGAAAAGAAAAAGGGGGGCAGTGCGTGTAGTCTGCTTTCTGCTTTCTGTCATTATCATTATAACGCGTGTGCACACTTCCACTACGTACTTTGACTAGCATTGTGAAATGCATGAGCTGCTGAACAATCTCAGTTTGGGCACCTTCGGTGCGTCTGCAGGGTCCTACCTATGGGGTAGGTACGAGAAAGTACTTTTGTATACGACAAAGTGCTTGTCATGATAATAAGATGACGAATAGTATTGCGAACTTTCCCCAGGACTTGTCTTATGGCAAGGTACCGGTATGCTTCTAATATGTCCTGGCATAGGTAGGACAAGCACGTGCAAGTTGTTAAGCCACGAGGTGATGCTTGAAAACATGGAGAACATCGGAATTGCAGAAAATGACACGGGCAACGCCTTTCTTCCTTTCGAGCGGCCGACCCCGAGCAGCTGTGGCGCCATTTTATGCAAGTCACGCTGCGCTTCGAGCAGACTCCCAACTTCTCAAGTGTTGTCAGATTGGTACTCTCGACACTGCGGCGCCAGCCGCATCGCCATCAACAACAATCTTCATTTGGTCCTCGCAAAACGCACTAACGCTTCGGCGCGTGGGAACATGTTTGCACACCTTCCCAAACGCTTTCCACGGTCTTTTCGACCACATGGTGAAGGTAGCCAAATCTGCTAGCAGGAGATAGACAGAGAAAGAGGGTGGGAAAAGGGGAACAAGGTGTTTCAGTAATCACAACCAATTTCTTTTCTTCTCCTTTTTTTCACGGGCAACCAGTTTTGAAAAGCTCTTGGCTTTGAACCAGAAAACACCCCTGTACCCCTGGCTTCCGACGAGGCTTTTAGCAAGCTGTTGCCATCTGGGGCGGGACGGGTCGGGTGAGGTCATGGGAGAGCTCTGGTAGGTAGTCGTCGGACAGCATGCCGTCGTCGTGGTCAGAGGCCGGATGCGAGAAGGTGACATCTGTGCCTGTGATCCCGTCTGCGGTAGACACGTCAGACATGGCCAGTAGCTCCGCGCGCAGGGCCGTCATGCTGTTGACTTCTTTCGTTTCATCGTCGTAGTCGGCGTCGAGGACGTTGCTGTAGGCCTGCTTCGCGTTCCTGCGTTGGGTAGAAATAAGCGCATGCCGGCGTATTGTTTTTACTGATCCAGCTTCTTGTACAGTGCGCCAGGTTCGTGTGTACTATCTACACACGTTGTTTTTGATTTTGCATTCCCTCCATGTCTTTCGAACATGTGGTATGTCACTCATACTCATTCTAATCGGCATACCTGAGTCCTTCTGTGTTACGTTCGTGACATGATGTCGCACACTGCAACGAGCATCCTGCAATGACAAAAAGAGTTAAGGAACCGGGTTTTGCGCATGAAATCTTTGCCTGCCATTCTATGGTGGGGTCAGCCGGACCCACGCCACGTACTGGCACGCAGACGTGCAGCAATGGAAAGCGCGAACTCTCCGCAACCCAGATGCAGAGATCATAAGTGGTGACACATCGACGAGAGCGAGAGAGAGAGAGACGAGCTAGAGTGCAGTCGACGATTGTGCGAGGACAGGGTTTACGATCTTAGAAAGTTGCGCTCTTCGTAAGGCATTGTAGATCTCTGTTTTCGTTTCTTTCGTCGTAGCATCCCGAGTACCTTAGCCAAGCAGGACGGCGCTTGCGCTGAACACAGCACAGCTCGTAGAGACGGTCAGCCCCCAGGGCAGAGTGGACGGGGTTGTGGCACTGTGCTGCCTTCGACTCAAGTTTTGCAAGCTGTGCTTGACCGTCACGTTTCTGGACCCCCTCTTCTTCTTAACCCTCTTCTTCTTAACCCTCTTCTTTTCTTTCTTCTTCTTTGTCACAAGCACCGTACCGGAGGAAGCCCTACGGCGAGATTTTGAAAGAAAAGAAGCATCTATTTTATCGGGAAGCAGGTGCGAAACGTCAGGCAACCCCTGTGCGCTAGCTTCGTATAACCGTGAGCCTGATAGTCATGGCTTACCCAAATTCTCGCTTTCATTTCGTAAATCTGAAGCCGCCACGTCAACATTTGACCAAGCATTGAGTTCTGTACAGTGCAAGTGCCATGAAGCGAGCACTGTTGTTAAGCATTGACTTCTTTTTGAGTACACGAACCACTATGGATTAGCATGCACTCGTTAAGCAGCGGCTGCCAAACCTTGCCACCTATGATCAAAAAGTAAGCGTGAGAAAAGGCGGGCTACCTGATAAAAGCCTTCCCCTCGCTGCCGGTGCTGCTGGTGGCCCCGCTGCGGGTGCCGGAGGTGCGGTTGATGACCTTCCCGTTGACGGCCTGGCCGAGACCGGATCCCGCGACCGGCACGCCGACGACGCGCGCGGCCTGCTGCGCCACGACGAAGGGCATCACGATCGGGACGCCGCTCCCGTCGGACTTCGACCCGTGGCTCGTGTTCCGCGAGACCAGGTTGTTGTCGGCTCCCTCCGCGCCGGCCGACAGGCCCGCCGCCGCGTTCGCCGCGGCCGCGGCGGGGTTGTTCTGGCTGTTGGTGTTGTTGTACGGGTTAGAAGAGTCAGGGACCGTCTCCGAGTCGTCAGCAGCGCTCAGCGACACAGGCCTGGGCGGCGGCGGCGAGGTGACCGACGTGTGGACCCTGTGCACGACGTAAACCGCGATTTGCACCTTGTTGGCACGCTGGTCGTCGTTCTCGAAGTGCGGCTTGCACGTGATGTCCAAGTTGTTTCCTCTGAGCATCGCACGGGCCAACGCGATCGCTTTGACGGCCGTGTTGAGCAGGGCCTGGGTCTGAGACGCGAGGACGAGGCCGATGATGGCGTCGGTGCTGCCCGAGCGGGCCATTTTGGCGATGGACCCGGCGACTTTGGCGACCTGCGAGCCGTCTTGGATCTTCCGCACGACCGAAAAGACGATCGGCTGCTCCTCTCCGTTGAACGAGCGCGCCACGAAGCGGAGGCCGGGGTGCTCTGTTTCGCCTGGGCACAGCGGCTGCATGCCGTTGCGGGCCGGCGTCGTGATCGACTCGATGTGGACCACCAGCGACAGGGAGACGTGGTTGATGAACGAGCGCGCGAGCGCCAGGGCTGTCGTCGTCGCGGCGACGGAGCCGGCGCCCATGGCTTCGACGGACACGTGGTGGTTCATGCGCAGGCGCTTCGCGACGGCGCCGGCGAGGCCTGACACTTTGGTCCTGGAGGACACACGGAGGGGGGGGTCCGTCGCGTCCGGGCACTCGAACGAGGCGAGGAGCTTCTCCTGCAGCGCGGTGCTGTGGGGTTTCGGCCGAGCGGACGACAACGCGGCGCCTTCAGGTGTCATCGAGCCCTGCGAGGACGACAGGTCGCCCGTGCGCAGGCGCGGTTCTCGCTGGGCGGGGATGCAGATGTTCGGCGGGCAGAACGACGCGGCCCCGTCGGCCATCGGCGCCAGCGTCGGGAACGACGCTTCGGCTTGCCCGGGGAACCCCAGCAGCACTGCCGGATTCACTTGGCCCTGCTGCTGCAGCTGCAACTGCTGCTGCTGCTGCTGCTGCTGCTGCTGCTGCAGTTGCTGCAGTTGCTGCTGTTGTTGCTGCTGCTGCTGCTGGGGCAGGTTTTGCTGCTGTTGCTGCTGCTGCGCCCTTTGCAAAGCGAGCATCTGCGCCAGCTGCTGCTGGTAGGCCTGCATGTTCTGCCCTTGCTGCTGCTGCTGCTGCTGCTGCTGCTGCTGGAGCTGGCTGTTCCAGTGGGACAGAAACTGCATCTGCGCCATCGCTTGCGCGTACGCCGCTTGTTGCTGCTGCTGCTGCTGCTGCTGCTGTTGCAGAGCAGTTGCAGCTGTGACGGACGTCATGCCCGTGGGCAAGTCTGGGACGAGCCCACCAGTTTGAAACCCGGGGAACACAGCTGGTGTAGGGTTGCTTTCATCGTCGTCGCTCTCGTCTGAAGACGAGTCATCTGAATCGTCGTCTTTTTGCTGAATTTTGGGCATTGCGGCCTGGAGCTGCATCGCCTCGGCTTGAGCCTGGTAAGCCTGCAGGTTGGCTAGCTGTTGAAGCTGAAGCTGCATTTGCATGTTTTGCATGTTCTGCATATTCGGGACGTTCTGCAGACTCTGCAAGGGAAACCCCGGAGTCTGCGGCATCATGCCCATGGGGACGAACCCCAGCGGCATCGTTGGGTACAGGGGAGCGGTCTGTCCCCACTGGGTGATGTCGTTGCCGGGCATCTGCATCATTTTATTTTTCTTTTCTTTTCGCTTTGCTTTGCGAAGAAAACGGCACGACTGCTTTTTTCTAAAAAAAAGAGAAGAAGAGGGTTTAAACGGCTAAAACAAATAAAATGAGTGGTGCTACGGTTGTGGTGCGGCGGTGGTAGGGCTCAGCGAGAAAAAAAAGAAGACAGGGGAACGAGACAGCAAGAAACAAAAAAAGCTAAAAGGACTTCTCAGATTCCAACAAAAAGAACAAGTGTAAAAGAGAAATGCGCAGTTGTCAGACTAGTGTTCTGGGTTTTGACGGTAAGAAAAGTTGAAAGAAAGTGTGTGCGCGTATGAGTGAGTTTGTGGGAGTGTGAGAGTGTGCGTGTCGGCGTGTTTGTTTTGCTTGGTTTTCCTCGATTAGTGGTTCGTAAAGGTTCAACTTCTAAGGACAACGCTATTTGACTGGGTTGAGCACTCTTTTCTTTGGTTTGGGGTTTCCTTCGTGCTTTCTTCGCTTTTTGGAAAGTGGAGGAGGCTTTGGTAAGTGCTGGGTTCTTATTTCTTTGTAAAAAAAAAAGAATCCGGTTGGAGTTTTGTTTTCTTTTACTTATTACTTAGTTCGGCAACTAGAAAAAAGGTTGGAAGGAAAAAAGTGGTTTTGCTTCCGTGTGTTTCTCCTTTGCTTCTCTTTGGAAAGTTGGTAGTTTGTATTGCTTTGTTAAAGTGGGGTCTCTGTGTGTTGCGTGCAATGGTTTCACGAAGAAAATGCATGTGTGCTCGCAGGTAGATGTCAGACCAGCGCTATCTCGATCACACTGCGAAAAACACGTGAGCAAGGCCTTGGCTGAGATGTTGCCACAAGAGGAAACCGAACCGCCGAGTAGGATCGATGATGGATTGCCGCCCCAAACTTCGTTAAGGATCTGTGTTCAGGCGTTCAGGGTAGTGGCAACAAAAAACTCTCTAGTTTTCCTGCCTTCTGACTACTCTTGCGGTGTGGCGGTTTTATTTCCCCCCCCCCAACGACGCGGCACCGCCAGCGGCAGCAGCATGAATAGTTCCAATCGAGAAGTACGAAAAAGGGGAGAAACTGGAAGGCTCCGGGCCAAAGCGGTTGGCCATTGGTCGGTCAGCCCCGGGGTGCTGGAAAGGCCCCGGAGGCTGCCCGTAGCGGAGAACAGAAACGCGGTACAAAAACCCCCAGGGCACGTTTGTCTTTCGGCTGGCCCGAACGGCGAACAATGGCCAAACAACGGCAAACGCAAGAAGCACAGATTTTCGCAGCGACAGGCAGAAAAGGCGCTGCAGCGGTGCTTCCTACGCAAGTACATGAACCGCGGATTAACATGCACTGTTTCTGTGCATCATGCCGGGTGTGGTGCTTGGTAAGTGCTATGCTTCACCTTTTTCCCTGCTTGGACGAGGGACCCCTTTTTTTACACTGCTCCCGAACCGGCAAGGTGCCCGTGGCGTAGTCCTTCTTTGCGGCGACAACGCGTCCGGCTGCTGCACAACGGCAGCCGGCACCCGCTGTCGAAGGCAGCGGCACCTGCTGCTGCTGGGAAAACTGGGGTAAAGACGGCATGGAAGCACGCTCGTCGGGTTCGTCACGCGCGGCCGGGGCGGCCGGTGGCGGCGGGGGGGTCGGGTAGCTCTTCTGGCCGGGCTGGCTCCGCGACAGCGATCCGACGGCGAAGCAGAGCCCCCCCGTGTCGAGGCCGATTGGCACGCGGACCTGCCCCGCGCCCGGCAGCGGGGCGGCGCGCCTGGCAGCCGGCAGCTTCCGTTTTTTTACACCCGCCAAATCCCGGCGGCGACCGTCTCCGGCCGCGCCAGAACATGCGCGGGCGGCCGCGCCGCGGAGTACGGGCTCGCGGGAAGCCGCGTTTTCGGCGTTGCAGGGCGGCCGCTTCTTGGCCCTGGTGTCTCTCGAACCACACGGCACTGTGTCTGCGTGCATCGTGTCGTGATCACTTTTTCCCCTGCTTGGACGAGGGCCTCAACCAGACCCCCTTTGCACTGCTCCCGAAGCGGGTCTTGCCCAAGATGCCGGTGACGTAGTCCTTCTTCGCGGCGACGGGTGGCAGCGACAACACGTCCGGCTGCTGCACAACGGCAGCGTCGATCGACCAGCACCCGCTGTCGAAGGCAGCGGGCACCTGCTGCTGCTGCTGCTGCTGGGAAAACTGGGGTAAAGACGGCATGGAAGCACGCTCGTCGGGTTCGTCACGCGCGGCCGGGGCGGCCGGTGGCGGCGGGGGGGTCGGGTAGCTCTTCGGGCCGGGCTGGCTCCGCAACAGCGATCCGACGGCGAAGCAGAGCCCCCCCGTGTCGAGGCCGATTGGCACGCGGACCTGCCCCGCGCCCGGCAGCGGGGCGGCGCGCCTGGCAGCTGGCGGCTTCCGTTTTTTGGCCCGCCAAATCCCGGCGGCGACCGTCTCCGGCCGCGCGAGAACGTGCGCCGGCGGCCGCGCCGCGGAGAACGGGTTCGCGGGAACCTGCGCCTTCGGCGTCGGCGGGGCCGGCGCCGAAGGCTCGGGCGCGCGGGCACTCTGCTCCGTACTCGCGGTTCGGGTCGGCGGTTGGTGCGGCAGCGTGCGGCCGCCCGTCGACAGCCGCGCCTGCGAGGGGGCCCGCGAAGCCCTGCTGCGTCCGCGCGCGGCCGACGGCGTCGAGTCGCTGCGCTCGCTCCCGTCGTGCTCCTGCCGGCCGTCGTCCGCCGCCGCCGCCGCCGCTTCGTCCCTTTTCCGGGCGATGTATTCAAGGCCGGCCTCCGTCTTGTGGAGGACCTCGCGCGCCATGTTCTGCCGCCGGCGCTGCCACTTTTCCTTCATTTTCGCGTCTTGCTGCTCCATGCGCTCCAGCATCCGTTTGAAGGCGTCCGGTACCCCAGGGTCGACGTGGTGCTTGTGCTCGAGCACCTGTTGCGTGTGTTGTATTGGTTTCCGGCGACATTCGCACAGTTGGTTGCCTGTGCCGGCGTTCTATTTGAGCCAGTCCACCCCATTTCGTGCTAGTGCATCGAACTGCCTGCTGCTGTCTATCACAGTCATGACACATCACATGCATGTGTCGAACTGCCTGCTGCTGTCTATCACAGTCATGACACATCACATGCATGTGTCGAACTGCCTGCTGCTGTCTATCACAGTCATGACACATCACATGCATGTATCGAACTGCCTGCTGCTGTCTATCACAGTCATGACACATCACATAAGTGCATCGAACTGCCTGCTGCTGTCTATCAGCAGTCTATCAGCTGGGGGTGGACCGGGTCACTATTGGTTATAGATTGGAAATCAGAGTATTATACACGTTACTCGATGCCTAGCCGACCACTGCAAAACGAGTTGGACAGTAGAGGCGTTCGACTGAGGCACTCCCGTCCGCCTGCGCAACGAAAGCAGACGCTGAGAAAATAGCGCAACGAATCCGCCCCCGACTTCGCCGATTTCGCCGACTTCGAAGCTATAGCGCAATGAATGCCGACCTTCCAGCCGGAGTACAAGGCGCTTCCTACCGCAATCACCCACTTTCCGACTGCAACAACGACAACTCGTTGCAACCCGCAAAATTGTTAGTTTCGATAGTAAGCACAAGCAAAGGAAGCCAGACCCGTTTTTCAACTTCCCCGTACAAAAAAAAGAAGAAAGAAATTGGCGCGACGTTTGTTTGTACTTCCCGGGTGAGGACTAGCCTGTTAGTGGGGCTGATCTTCTTCCAAACATGCTGCCAGCGTTCTCTTTCGTGTTTACAATTAAATGTTAAGCGAGGGGTAAAGTACGGTGTCTTTCTCGGGATAGCGGCGGGGTATTAACCTTTGTACAGTTCTCGTGTCAATCTTCTAAGATCTTCGATCTTAGAAGATTGACACGACTAATATTCTCCTCCTTGGTGTGCGTCTCGTGCTGCGCTTAGCACCAGTCTCAGTGCCGCTGCGTAAAAGGGTAAGTAGAAAACGAACCAACTGTTAATGATCTTCGTGTGTTTGCCACATTTCCATCGTGGCGCCTCAGGACACGGAAAGCTAGGGGGCGGGATGGTGGGTAAGCAAGAGCGTGAGCGGTTGTGTGAGGGAGCGAGAGGCCCTGGTTCACAGTATTTCATTAGTCGGTTAATATTAATCTTCTAAGACTAGCGTCTCATACGACAAAAAGAACCGGTCGCGGCACACCTCAACCTCCGCCCGCACCTTCTTCCTGGGCTGCTCCTGTCCCGGCGACCTGTTGCGCAGGAGATGGTTCTCCAGCTCGAGCTGGTGCGCGTGGGCCTCAGCCTCGGCACGGCCGCGCGCCGCCTCCTGCAGCTCGCCGCTGACCTTCTCCACCGCGGCGGTCAGGCAGTCGACTTCGGCGAGGGCCGGCGGCAGTTTTTGGGCGTCGCCCCGCAGCGCCGCCACATGGCAACTCAGCGTCTCGAGCTGCCCCGCCAGCGACTGCTCGGGGCCGGTCTGCGCGGCCGCCAGCTCCGGGTCCAGCGGCAGCCCGTCGACGACTTTCTGCAGCGACGGCGCCACGGCGCTCAGGAGGAAGTGCTCCCTCTCCGCAAGCAGCTCGGTGAGCCGCGCCGACGACCGCTCGGCCTGCTCGAAGCGGGTTTCCGCGAGTTGCAGGTCCAGCCGGCCCTTCTTGACGCTGGTTTCGAGGTCGACCAAGGCGCCGCGGGCCATGACGAGCTCGGTTTGCAGCCCCTCGTGGTGCTTCGCGGCGGCGGCGAAGGCCGCTGCTTCCATGTCTTGCCGCGTCGAGACCAGCTTGCCTTCGGCGTCAGCAGCCGCCTTCTCGGCGGCCCGCAGCTCGACGGCGGCGCGGTCCAGCCGCGCCGCCGTCGAGGCCAGCCGGCTCAACGTATCGGCCTCCCTCTCCTTGCACACGGCGAAGTCCTGCTCGGCCACCGCCAGGCGGGCCGCCAGCTCCGACTTCTCCTGCTCCAGCCCTTCGTAGCGCGCTCGCGTGGCCGCGCCGACCCGCTCCAACCGCTCCACGTGCTTCTGCTGGCGTGCCTGAGTGGGTGGTCGTTGTTCATCATCGTGCTGGTTTTGTGGAATCAGGGAAGGCAAGAAAACTCTTTTAGAGTGAAGGTTCGCTTGAAACTCCGGAATTGTGACGTCTCCGGATGACCTTCGTCGTTATGGGAAGATATCCGTTGTGCTCTGAGTGTCGTAAGAGTGGTGGTTACACTTTTTTTGGCGGTGGTATCCGTCGGTTCGATAGTCTGCACGAACACCGCTTGATCGTGTCACCGTAGATGCAGATTATCGTCACAGATTCTTTGCATTCTAACCCAAAAGATCACCGCTCTGTTACACCCGTTCTCTTCTCTACTGTACGTACTCTTTCACTCTTTTACTCACTTTTTTTGGCTAGCCAAAAAAGACCCCGCGACCAACACCACGAGTGGGTGGCAGGGGTATATACATCTTACTTTTGTGCATCTTTTGAGTTGCGAAGACGTTGTTGGGGGGTAAACAGTGACTATCTTTTCGCACGTCTTAAAGAAATGTGACAACGGGGGTTTGCCTGGAGGCTTTTCGTGTTATTTTGCAGATGCTTTGAGCTGTATTTGGGTCTAGGTTTTCGTTCGTCTTCTTAACCGCAGTTAAGTGCGCAAATGTGTCAGCCGGAGCTGGTGGAAAGGTGCCACTCCCGCTCGGCCTTCAGCGACGCCACGTGCTCGGCAGCGAGCTTCTCTTTACCCTTCGAGGCGGCGAGCGCTTCTTGCAGCGCTGCGAGCTCCCGCTCGGGGCCGGGTGGCAGGGCCCCGGGCGCGGGGGCAGCTCGGCGGCGAACCAAGCCTGCTGCTGCAGCGCGCGGGCGGCGGCTTCGCTGAGCGCGGCGTGGTCCCGCAGGCACCGCGACTCCTTCGCCGCCGCGAGCCGCGCGAAGCGGGCGGGGCCGGCGCCGACGAACAGGTCGTTGTTAGTAACTACGTCTTAAAGAAATGTGAAAACGGGGTAAATAACCGTTATGGAGGCTTTTCGTGTTATTCTGCAGATGCTTTGAGCTATATTTGTGCCTAGGTTTTCGTTCGTCTTCTGAACCATAGTTAAGTGCGCAAATAAAAATGGGCTGGTGGAAAGGTGCCACACCCGCTCGGCACTCAGCGACGCCACGTGCTCGGCAGCGAGCTTCTCTTTACCCTTCGAGGCGGCGAGCGCTTCTTGCAGCGCTGCGAGCTCCCGCTCGTCGGGGCCGGGTGGCAGGGCCCCGGGCGCGGGGGCAGCGGCGCCCCCCCGCTCGGCGGCGGACCAGGCCTGCTGCTGCAGCGCGCGGACGGCGGCTTCGCTGAGCGCGGCGTGGTCCCGCAGGCACCGCGACTCCTTCGCCGCCGCGAGCCGCGCGAAGCGGGCGGGGCCGGCGCCGACGAACAGGTCGTACTCCAGCGCCTCCAGCCGCGCCTCGTACCGAGACACCAGCTGTAATAGCCACTTCCTGAGGATGGCCCAGAAGCCGAGGGCCGCGTTGGGGCTGTGCGTGTCGTACAGCTGCTTGAGTTCGGCGTCGACGCAGCGGACGGCGTCCTGCGTCCGGCTCCCGCCGCTCGCCTTCCGCCCGCGGCTGAGCTCGGCGACGCAAGGCGTGCTGAACATCGTCGCTGCCGCCAGCGCTTCGACCGGCACGCCGTGCATCGGCGGCAGGATCCCATTGCTGGGCAGCATCAGGGTCGACGTGTCTGATGCGCAGGCATCCAGGGCCGCAACCAGCCCCCCACCCCAGTAATCCTTTCGAGCACAGAAATAGGTTGCGGCTTTCGTGAGTTGTCGAAAGTGCGTGGCAGTCCTGAACGCGGGAATTAAAGCAGCGCAGTTTGCAGTGGTTGCCGACGATGAACGTCCGTTGTTCGACCTTTTCCCCCTTCTTGCTAGCAAGCACACCCCCGTCAATCCGAACGAGCCCGCGAAGAGAAGTCCAGTACAGTACGGTCGATCTTCTTTATCTGTCCCTGCTGTCACTCCCGACAGTGGAAGTCGGTAGTATGGTGGTGTGGATACGAACCTACATACCCTCTATTGCCACCTGTATACCCGTTGGTGTATATCCACGTGGTGTATATGGTGATACTACTCCTCAGAGAGGTGTACAACGAGCTGCCGTAGATGCAACCACGAGCTCGGATCCTCGACCCGGTCATCCTGAGGTATGCTGGACCACGTATCTACGCCGACGTCGTATGAATCTTCCGGTACGTCCGCACAAAGAAGTGCTGTAGTTTCGCTGAAGAAAACGCCAGAACAAAAGAAGAACAGACAAAAAGAAACGCCCGGCTTTTGCTTTTTCTTCTTGTTGTTGAGGCAGAATCTTCGCCCCCTTTCTTTTCTTGCTAAATCCACAATGGCAAATCTCACGTCTGCCTTCTTCGTTTTTTCCCCCTCGACGACAGCAAGTGTCAAACTGGCTGAAGGCAGGTTTCTCTACTGGCGGAAGTTTGTACGGGTTAGCTTTTTTTTTTTTTTTTTTTTTGTCTTTCGTTTCCTCTGAGGCCAGAAGGAGAATAATGCGCGCTTTGTTTCCCGTTGTAGTTCCCGTCGTGTTTTCTTTTGCTTCTTCATTTTTCCCAACGGCAGATTTCGCCCCGCTTTCGGGGCAGCAGTTGGATCCGGTCGGGACGGATCTTGCAGGTGAAACACTTCTGCTGCGCGTGCAAGGGCACCGGCAAAAGCCTGACACACACGGGAGTCAAATGGCCACCGACTTCCCAAACCAAAGCATCAAGGTGTGGCGTGCCTTGGGCTTACGGCCAGCCACAGGGGAGCGGACGAGGTTGTTGTTGGGGTGCTTACTTTGACTCAAGCATGTATGCTGCAGTTGATCAATATGCTCTGTCCAAGCTTCTCCTACAACCCCAACGACACCAAGTGTCAGACGACCCACCCGGTCGCAAAATGAATGAGGCAGGTCTTTCGAATGGCGGTGGTTGTTTGGGTTGGGCATTGCTTTTTATTAGAGTTAAAGAAAAAAAAACTTTTTATTGCGTGTTTTGGTTGCTATACTTCGGTTTGCTGTTTGAAACACTCTCTTCTCGTTTTATTTTGGAGTTTTTGGTTGCTGCTACGCCCCCTAGGGTTTGTGAATGCCATACAAATGCCAGACACCAGCTGGCCAAAAACGCACCGGTGTGTGTCTTCAATACAAACTGCCAAAGCACAGCACCTGCCCTGAAAGTTTCCCCAAGTGACCATCCCGTTTAGAAAAAACCGTACATAAACTTGGTTCCACACGATGGACCGGTCTGTCCACAACCGTAAATCTTTTTTTGCCAATAGATCTGAGAATGGTTTCGCGGCCAAAATGGCTAAGATTTACTGCAAGTTACGACGTGTAACCCTCAGTGCAGTCATGGTTTAGTCAGTAAGGCGACTGACCGCCGACGCAGTCATATTTTATGCGCAGCCAGCCAGAGCCAGGCCGCCCAGAGGATTCTGAAACAGGCTCGTGTCTGTGGGACACAGGGCCTGGGTATTGTCAGCAAAATCAGAGCAAAGAGCGGTCTAGGCTCAAAATACACTCCAGTCCGCAATCAATCAAGAAATATCTTGTGGAATTGTATTTTGTGAAGAGTTATTTCGTGAAGGAACAAATTGTTTTTCAGACGGGCGCTTCTGGGATTTGTTTATTTATTTTTGCTGGAGTCTGCTGCCTGACACCTGCTAGCGCAAAGAGGTCGGGGGGACGGGCCCTGTAAATCATGAAGCTGAATTTTTGCGAATTTCTGTTTCGTGAAGGAATCAATTCTTCCTTCACGGATTTGGCGGTCTTCACGAATTAAAAATTGATTAATTACGGACTGGAGTGTATGAAAAGGTGCTCGCAGCAGGAAATCGGACCGGAGACCGCAATCCCGCGCGAGCCGGCTGTCCGTCCAGGGACAGAGCACGGACAACTGGACCAAACCCGGAGATGTTCTAGAAACGGAACTTACGTACGCAGACCTCAACAAAGACTGTTTTGCTTTCTCCTCAGATCAAGTTCAGGACTCATCATCCAACCGCTTGCACGCATAATGCCCTGATTCGAGTTCACAGATGAGCCCTGAGGGGTAGAGACCGAAGCAGGGGGGCAATGACTGATTTTTACGTTGGTGATCCCGAGACGGGCATATAACTCGCTTTACTGCCACCCCCCGGGCCCACAAAGGGCTGTTGCAATGACCGAAGCCAAAATCGTCGTTAACAAACACAGGAACAAAAATATGAGGAGATATGCGCAAACAGAACAAAAAAAAGAGTGTTACAGAGAGAGAGAGAGAGAGAGAGAGAGAGAGAGAGCGAGCGCCTTCGTCATGACTGCGATGCCTCCCGGGGGGGCATTGCGGGAGTACCTTCTCAGCTTTCGCACGATCGTTTCTCTCTCGTTGTTGCGTTGACCTGCCAAAATCTAGGAAAGGTATCTCCCACCAGTATTGCTTGCGATGTTGCAGCATCTTTTTTTCTCTGCGTGGAAAGCGTTGACGCATGCTGAGGGTCTCCCCCAAGAAGATCCTTCCACTGGAGTGAATGGAGTTACTGTGTTATTGTGCTTCGCTTCTTCTCTAATGGGGGGTCTGTCGGTGTCGGCGCTAGTATATTGTTGTATCGTGGGGATTTAAGTCGGAGTTGCCAACCTCCTCGCGGCGGTCCCCGTCCACGTGCGCACGATGTACTTTACACGCGTTGCCATTAGCACAGTGCGCTGCTCAGGGTAGTTGAAGGCCTCCCGAGGGACGATACTACTAATGCAATCCCTTACTAAATGTTGTTGGCGTCGTCATGCACGGTGGGGTTCAGCCTCGGAAGCTACGGTTAAAAAAAGTGCGCCCGCGCGTGTAAAGTACATAAAAAAAAAACGGATGTCACCGCCGTTTTAAACTCCAGCCTTGGCCTTCTTAGCCTTCTGAGGCTAGACCGTGTTCCTTTTACCGACTCCCGTATTCGTAAGCTAAACAAGTTCAACCAGTCCGTTTCTCTTGCATTTTATAGTTGTAGTTGTCAAACCGGCGATGCAGCCGTAGACAGGACAGCAGGGCACGTCCTCGCGCTTCGCTCTTTCTGCGAGCCGTCGGCGGCGCAATTGCAGCCGAAGTCCGATGTTTGTTTTTTGTCGATGACCCTGGTGTATTCGGGGCTGTATTTTCGTGGCGCGTGACGGACGAAGCATTCTGCGCTGCCTGCACACCCACCCCACGAAGCGCCGAACCTGCTGGACATCGCCACTGTCTGAGAACACTTCAACAGCAACATCGTATCAGGCTCCGGGGTCAAGAACGAAGCCAGGCAAAGTGAGGAAAGCCGCTGCAGCTGATTCGGAAGCTTCGGCTTCGCAGTGACAAAAAAAGAGGTAAATTCGTCCAAAACGCTTGCCCTGCGTGACCTCGAGCGTGGTGTTTTCTGTGCTCTGGAAGCCTTGCGCATGTTGCTTTTTGCATCGCAGCCGGAGTTGTCCTCCTGAGCTCGCTAGGGAGGTGGCGCCGCTCACCTATCAGTCTCGCCCAACTGACTGCTGCCCCATTCACTGCAGTATTTGCATACTTTCATACAAAAGAAAACAGCCGTAAGAGAAAGAAGAAGAAAGAAAAAAGCAAAAGATTCCGCGCGGGGCTCACGCAGCTTTGCGCGCCCGAGGAAACATCGGAAACTCGCAAGCGCACGGTGAGCTCGAACCGCAGGAGAAGCTGGAGCCAGTGCCTTTTTTGAATTTTACGGGTGAAAAGGGGGCGCGCGCTTTTTGCGCGATTTGACCACGCGCGTTCAGGATAAACCCTGCTGCCAACGCTCGCATCCTGCTGTAGCAACAAGGTGCTCTTCATGAAGGCAGGTACGCAGCGATCCGCTCCCGATATATGGCAAGCCTACACCCGGTATATGGCAAGCCTACACCCGATATATGGCAAGCCTACACCCGAAATTTTGTTTTGCCTGGAGTCTTTCCACCCCCTTTCAATATTTTCTTGCACGGCTGGAGTTCACCGTGCGGATTTGGATGCAGCCCTCCCGCCGAAGGCTCTGTGTTTTCTCTCGCTACGTGGCAGCATCGGTGAAGCTAATCACAGATGGGAGGCGGTGCTTGTCGATGGCGCGTGCATTTCACCCATCGAACATTAGTCTCAGGGGGAAAAACGCCCTGCCGCGACTTCGAGCACGGAGCGAAAGTGTCGCTGGCCGACCGCTAAACACAGGGAGGGGGGTGGAATCTCGGTTCGGCGCTTCGGCAGAACCCGCGGCCTTCCATGTATGTTCGATGCCAGCATCAATTCTTCTTTGAGGGGGGTGTGGGGCGGGAACGAAACCTGCGCGAGCCAGCCGAAAGGGTCCATCGTGGTGCAGTTGGGTCTCGTGAGGCCACGTCATGCCGACGCAAGAGACGCGAACGCTCCACTAGCACGTTGGGTGACGGCATCAACAGACACAGCCGGTGTTCGTCTCGCCGGCGAATCACCGTCTGGTTGACATGGGTGATATCACCTTCAAGGCCACCGTCTTCAGCACGGTGCCGGTGGCAATGCAGCCTTCCCGGCAGTGTGCAGAGCTGTTCACGGGGTTGCTACAACCCGGTGCAGGTGGTCGTTAGTTAGCAGTGAAGGGCTCGACTCAATCAATATGTCCACTCGGTCTCTAACTTGGCTCCAACCAGACTCGCCTTGTGTAGAAACTGTTCACCAATATTGAGAGCGAGTTAGAGTGCAGGGACCATCTCTCCGGGGAGTATCCGGTCGCCCCACTACTGTCCCGAACTACTACGACGGGCGTAAGTCGTTACGTCGTCGGCGCGGTGCGAGCCGCAGCCCTGTCATAGATGATGATTGCTCCGATAGAGGCGCAGCCGGTGGGCGTTTATTGATGACTTTGCCCTTACTACTTGTAAGCTTTGTACGTGTTCGGGGCAGCAAATCTAGAGTTCGCTTGCGTTTAGGGTCTTCGTGTGACCGTTTTCCACTTTTTCATCCCAATGGGCTGAGGTACTACTGGGACCTCGACCCCTGAAGCGGAAAACAAGATCGGAGAAGGAAACGGTGGCACGTTTACCCCGGGCAAGCTTTTTGAGGATCCCACGGTAGTCCACTGCACTTCCGTCAAAAGTTGAAGGGCGACTCGAAGTCGGGTGCTACCACCCGATTGATTTGTTTCATCCACACTGTGCTGTTGCTGCACTACGGGGCCCGTAAACCGTCCCTCCGTCCAGTACGATGACTTCGTCGGTGTGCGGTCGACGGTAGAGCGTGTTCCAATTTCTCATCACTTGTTTATTCTTTCCGTTACTTTTTGTGGACTATGTTGGGTTGTTTCCCCTTCACTATCTATTGCTTGGACGACCCCCGACGAATGCGAAAGGTCAGACTGGCCCACTCGACGGCAGTTGATTGTGTTAACCTATTTTTCTCTTCATTGTGCTCCCTTTTGCAGATGGGAATTCAGCACACCGCCAAGCGCGTTCACGAAATGCCGTCAACATCTTTTTTGCCGAACATGAAATGTTGGAGGAAATGACTAGCTCGTCACCGCAAACCGTGGCGTTTTCACTTGCGTCCTGAATCCAACAAATCGTGAAAAACGATCAGGCACAGCAGCACAGCGCTCAACGGAAACTACTCTCTTCCCATCATCATCATTAGTTTTGTATCAGCCGCGGTTGTTCGAGTGCAAAGATTTCTAGGGTTGGAGTCGCGTTGAAAATAAGACAGCAGCAACGCTTATTTTTCCTGCATGAGGTAGTCCCAACGATCAGCAAGGCACCGATAAGCGTACCTGGAGACGGATGATGGTGGGAACTCTTGGTTATCGTCGTCGGCGGTCCCTTGATTCAGCCAGGCAGCGTGGAGCCTAGCCGTTCTAGGTGCCTTTCATTTGTGTCTGCATAACGCCACGTATACCTGCCCGGTGGGGCCACCGGGTCTTGTTCGAGTGCTGTAGTATCCGCTCCGAGTCTGCATTGGGGACAAGCCTGAGGCTGCGTTTAATACGGGCCCGGCTTTGGCAGTGCAATGGCACGACTGAGTTCAAATTCGCGAACGAACGTTAGACAGTCCGGGCAAAACGCAGCCAAGCTGCACGAGCCGGTTTCGTCCGGGACCATCTCTCCGGGAGTTTCCAAGCTAGGGCGGGCGTAGGTCGCTTGCGTAGGAAGCGCGGTGCGGGCCGCCCCTGCCCCAGCCTGTGGCGGCATCGGTTGGTGCAGCCGAAGGGCGTCGTGGCTGGGTGGGAGAGCCAGCCTCGCGAGGGGGGGGTGCACGCCCATCCTCATGCGTCTCGGGCTCGCTTCTGGTTCTGGCCCCTGCACGGCTCACGGCGGCAGCCATTGCCGCCGCTGGAAGCGCAGTCAGCGGTCCAACACCTGCCTTTTGCGCGAACTCGTCGAAGCGTTGGTCGCCTCTTTTTTTTGGCCCCTGCACGGCTCACGGTGGCAGCTACAGCTTGAGAGAGAGAGAGAGACGAGTTAGAGTGCAGGGACCATCTCTCCGGGGAGTTTCCGGTCTCCTCACTTCTCTTCGCACTGCTACGGCGGGCGTAAGTCGCTCCGGAGGCGCGCTGCAGGTTGCGGCTCTGCTACAGTGAGTGGCGGCACCGGAGTTGGTGCTTGATAAATGCAGGTCGTCTGGCCAGCCGGACGCGCACAGTCGGCGTGCGGTCCATCACCCTCAGCGTTTGCGCGAAGTGCACTCGTGTCGAGGCGCTGGTCACAGCCGCAGGGCCTAAATTACAATACTCACCAGCTTGGCCGCCTCCTCCAAGATGCAAGGAATCGAACGCAGCGCGTACTCCTGTGCACGGTTGTTGCGGTAAAGTGTAAGAAAGTTGAAGTACGGCTAAAGATAAAGTGGTGTCACCTGAGGGGCGTTCAGGATCAAACAGAAGGTCAGACTAAAAAGAGACTCAGAAATAGACTCAAGTCAGATTAAAAGTCTGCTAGCCAGACTTAAACTACACCCCGGACTTCAGCAGCCAAATACTAAGTCAACGCGGGAGTGAAAAAGTGCGGGAGTGGCCACTCCCTCAATACCAGAGCGCCACTCCCGCATTGAGGGAGTGAGGCCGACCGCACAAACGACCGCAAAACCACTCCCGCAATCCGGAGTGGGAGGCCGGGGTGTATTTGGGTGGATATGCATTCCCAAACGGCAGTCAGTGTCCTCCTTGAAGTAAGGGTAGCTTGAAGTCAGACTAAGACCACAAGGCGGTGAACAGGCACCGTCAACTGCCACACTAGAGAGACTCTCTAGTGCACCCTCGGCATGAACGCAGAGCTTTGTCTGCGTGCTCCGCCGTTATTCAATGCTGTGCGCCCGTCGGATGGATACACACGGGCGCTTGATATTGGTCCTCTTCAGGAAGCACACTGCCAGCCGGTGACTAAAGCGAGGAGGGAAAGACGCTGACGAGAATAACAATCCGTCTGGCCAGAGAGCGTGCGTCAGTACCGTGGAAGACGGAAGCTGCACGAAATGCTGCGACAAAAATTGGACACATGCCGTGGAAGACGGAAGCTGCAAAATGCTGCGACAAAATTAGCAACCCGAGTGCGCCGAGGAGCGCTTTACCTAAGCTTGCAGGATCACGGAATGTTTCCTCGATATCGAAGTGCTGCAAATGCAGAAATCAATACAAACGTTTTTCAACGAACGACATTCTGAAGCCTGTGTCGCGAAGTCGTTGCATTTTTGATTGAAAGCATACCCGCGAGATGGTTTCGAAGTAAGCGAAACCCTCGTACGTTAGCACCGCGTAATTGTAATTTGTTTGCAGGCAAATGACGGCCAGCAACTCGGTGCAAAACCTATAGAACATGTGGAAGGCAGCAGATTTCACGAGAAACCATCGGTGGTGTTCCACGTAGTGCGCCTGTGTGTGTGTGCACGTATGTGAGTGTGCGCGCGTGTCGAATAAGTGTGAAACGCACTCGCACGAGACCGGACGATTGGCCGCACTTCCTCTTATTCAGGATGAGCTGATTGTTACAGAAGAGCGAGGCACCATCTCTCTGGGAAGTTTCTGGTCTTGCCACTTCCCCGTACTACCGCGTTTGTCCGTGCTGCGGGCCGCGGGAGATGGTCACGTAAGGTGTTGCTGTTGATGGTCTCAGCAGACTGGGCAACCTTCTTCCTGGCTGCACTGCAAATAGATCTCGGACACGTCCCCCTAGCGGTTCTTGCGGCAGCTTTCTTGTAATGCTCCGACGATTCCCGGCTGGGCCGACGATCCCGTAAGATTCGTTTCCTTCGACGTTGTTTCTGCCTTCTTTTTCCCAACCCGGGTATTTCATCACTTTTGGATTGCGCACAGGACCCTAAGCCCTCAGGAAACCCCATGGACGAGAGGAGGGGTTTTCCTCGCAAAAGAACATTGGCATACCGCGTCGAAACGAAGCTCCTTCGGCACGTGCGGCGGAGTCGGCTGGTAGCGGTGGGCCAGCCTAATGAGCCCGGCTACGAGGGCGATGAACGGCAGCCACATCCAGCAGTAGATTACAAGCATCGGAATCACGTGGGTGAGAGTACCCGGCACGCTGATGGCCACTGCGAGCCAGAGCGCTGCTAGCACCCCGCGGCCCAACGAATGGAGGACCAACATCAGACCAGTATCCTATGTGTGGGTCGAGAGGCAATGAAATCGTATTGTGCTGTTCTGGTACTCACAGTCTGCCCACTACTCCCGAAACAAGGCAACGAGAACCCGGACCCATTCACCAAAACGGGGACAGTCACTCTCTAGTAGTATCGTAGTAGTTCTTCAGCTTAGTGATCAAGTAACATCAGGGCAAATTTTTTTTCCTTCCAAAGACCAGCCACAGCAGCATACTAGCTCTGACCTCGACCCCCGAGCCCAGAACTGGGAAACTGGTCTGTATCCAAATTTTGTGCACAGGGGGTGTTGCAGGAGGGCAGCCACCTCCGTTCGGCAACGAATGCCTGCAGAGCGAAGTCGTACCGGATAGCGGTGGGATGGTGGACAAAGGACGAAGAAAGCCAGACGCCTGCTACGGGAAACAAATGGGCCAACAACAGCGTCAGTGAAGAGCCGATTGCAGCAGCCTTGGGTTAGTCATCATATTTTTGCGCATGACCCCCACTTTGTCGACGCACGCTTCATACTCCGGCCACGTGGCGAAGTTCAGTGTTCTTGGGCTCGCAATCCACGCATTGAGGTACGCCTCCATAGCGCTCCTCGGGATGCCGCTGCCACGTTCATACGGGCCATTGAGCCCGAGCATTAGCACGTCGGTCAGCGTCTGCTCGTGAAGCCTCTTCCTGGCTTTTGTCAACACCCTTTTCATGTTTGAAAAGACACGCTCGACCGGTGCTGTCCCCATTGGCAGGACAACAGCAATGGCAGACAGCTTGTTTGTCTCTGGAAATGCCGTCGAAAGGTTCGATGACTTCAGCAGCCCCAGCATGACGTCTTCCAATGCACCCGGTGCTTGAACACGGTGGTAGTACACTGTGGTACCCCGTGGTGCACGGTGGTGGTAGTACACTGTGGTACCCTGTACACACTGTAGTACACAGTGTGTAGTACACTGTGGGTAGCCGGTTCCTCCGGGAAAATAATAATAGCTAGGGGGGCCCACGCAAGGCAAGCTACAATGGGGCAATTTGGGACAAAAATTATGAGGGCTTTTTTACCGCGTTTCAGCTGGAAAACTCATGCAAAACCCCCAAAAAACACTACTGTGGAGTAGCTAGGGTGGTAGGAAGGTGGTTCAGCCCTCGGATCGAACACCTTCTCAAAGAGTTTCCAGCTCGGCACAGTGTCCCCTGGGCAACTACCATGGAAAAAGGGGAATTTCGCAGGAAAGTAGATCTAATCGCGCATTCGAGGGAGATGCTTCATGCAAACCCCCCCAAAATATACGACTGTGGAGTAGTTAGGGTGGTAGGAAGGTGGTTCAGCCCTCGGATCGAACATCTTCTCAAAAATCTCCTGCTCGGCACAGTGTCCCCTGGGCAATTACCATGGAAAAAGGGGAATTTCACAGGAAAGTAGATCTAATCGCGCATCCGAGGAGATGCTTCATGCAAAAACCCCCAAAAAATACGACTGTGGAGTAGTTAGAGTGGTTCAGCCCTCGGATCGAACATCTTCTCCAAAACTTCCTGCTCGGCGCAGTGTCTCCTGGGCAATTACCATGGAAAAAGGGAACTTCACAGGAAAGTAGATCTAATCGCGCATTCGAGGGAGATGCTAGGCCAAATTTTCGGAGAAACGAAACGAAGTTGGCTATTTGAGGAATATGGAACTGGAATTCTGGAGAAAATGGCTTTTTTGCCGCAGTTTCTTTTTGCCGGCTTGCTAAATAATGGTTTCCATGCCGTACAAGGAAGACCAAGCCAGCCGTTTCCTGTGTCACATCGTTTTCCGGATGCCTCGATAAGTAGCATGCCATGCAAGACGGAGCCGGCTCTTTCGCAAACCACCAAAAGCCAAGGGACAGAACAGGGCACGTTTTCAGAGGGGCTTCCCCGGCGTAGTTCGCTTCCTCCTCGGTAAGGTGGAGGACGGGCCCTGCGAGGCACGGGCACGCTTCTTCTTTTCTTTTGCTTCGCCCCGAGACTGCTCGTTCTTTGCCATCATGGTTCGAACTTCTTCTTCGAGCTCTCCAAAGTGAGGACTCAGCAACTCGACCAGGACATCCTTCTTCGAACGTTGAGTTGGCTGAGCTGCTTCACACACTTTGGCTAACTCCAAGAGCTGGCTCAGATACAAGGACTCGAGGGCACTAATTTGAGACTCTTCTTTTGTCACTGTATCATGCTCTTCGGCAAAGTCGTGTTTGCGATCTTCCGAGCTATCCCACCCTCTAGATGGTGCCTTTTGCAACTTCCTGAGCTACCGAGCTACCACCCTCTAGGACGCGCTTTTTGAAATTTTCCGAGCTCTACCACCCTATACAACGCGCTTTTTGCGATTTCCCGAGCTATCCCACCCTCTAGGACACGCTGTTTGCAACTTTCCAAGCTATCCCACCCTCTACAACGCGCTTTTTGCAGTTTCCCGAGCTATCCCACCCTCTAGATGGCGCATTTTGCGATTTCCTGAACTATCCCACCCTCCAGGTGACGATTCTTGCGATTTCCTGAGCTATCCCACCCTCTAGATGGTGCCATTTGCAACTTCCTGAGCTATCCCACCCTCTAGGACACGCTTTTTGCAACTTCCTGAGCTATCCCACCCTCTACAACGCGTTTTTTGCGATTTCCCGAGCTATCCCACCCTCTAGATGGTGCCTTTTGCAACTTCCTGAGCTATCCCACCCTCTACAACGCGCTTTTTGCAACTTCCTGAGCTATCCCACCCTCAACAATGCGTTTTTTGCAACTTCCTGAGCTATCCCACCCTCAACAATGCGTTTTTTGCGATTTCCCGAGCTATCCCACCCTCTAGATGGTGCCATTTGCAACTTCCTGAGCTATCCCACCCTCAACAATGCGTTTTTTGCGATTTCCCGAGCTATCCCACCCTCTAGAACGCGTTTTTTGCGATTTCCCGAGCTATCCCACCCTCTAGAACGCGTTTTTTGCAATTTCCCGAGCTATCCCACCCTCTAGAACGCGTTTTTTGCGATTTCCCGAGCTATCCCACCCTCCAGATGACGATTTTTGCGATTCCTGAGCTATCCCACCCTCTACACCGCGCTAATCACAATTTCCCGAGCTAACCCACCCTCTAGGTGGCGCGTTTTGCAGTTTCCTGAGCTATCCCACCTTCCACACCGCATTATTTGCAAACTCTTGAGATAGACTGGCACCACCATAAGTGGATTTTTGGATGGTGAAAGAGGTCGCCAAAATGCACGAGCTGTCCAAGATATGGCATTACACCTAGAAAAAATGATGTTTTCGGGAGGAAGGTGTGGGTTTTTAGCTCAAAACCCATGATTGCAAAAATCTCAAAAAAATGGTATCTGGGCAAAAAAAACGCTAAGTGCATTTTCCCAGTAAACCGTCCATGAAAAGTACGATGTTCATCTGGAGGCTCGAAAATCAGCCAATCTGGGGAGGAAAAATGTGGGGCAACATCCGGGGAACATGTATAAAGGCAACAAAGTTTTCCGCGGCGCGAAAAGCTTGAGCAACCACCTCTTATAATTTTTGTCCTAAAAAAAAGGGGGTACGTGGGCCCCCCTATAATAGCTGATTTTTTTTTTTTTTTTTTGACCCAGACCAGGTCATTATGCAGACATGCGTTCTTTGCGCCACGCTTGTTCAACGGGAGAACCCCCCCGTTTGGGGTTCCACCAAGAGCCTGCCTGGGGGGCGCGAGCACCGACGCAGATTTACGTCACTAGTCCGTTTTGAGCCGTGCAGTGACAGATGCCTGTATCTGCGGAGCACTACGACACGCCTCAATGCAGGCGAAGTTGAGTTTGTGCCCCAAGCACCAAATCCAAATGGCAAATGGTACCAACTGGTCGCGCAGGCGCTAAAAGAAAATTACTCAAAACAAAATCGAAAACAAGAAATAAATGAAAGCACAAGTATTTCTGAACACTCAAAGAACGCTCATCGAACACGCTGGCGCACGTTGCGTGCGCTTGTCACGTGTTCTTGGGCCTCCGTCGGATTGAAGTAGAGAGAAGGATTGGAGGAAAAAGCCCTTCGCCAAGACGAAATGATGTCTTTGGCCTCTGTGTAAAAAGGATAGGACGCGTACTTCAGCTTGCGATTGTCAGAGTGAAGTAGAACGGAACGCTCGTCTTCAGACCCCGTACTTGAATCGGTGTCACTGGAAGCTTTTGCATCTTCAAACTCACCAGCAAGGCCAGCCGAGTCGTCATCAGAGTCGCCCTCATCGTCAGGATTCCCTGGCCGTGTCAGCTGCTTTCTGGCTCGAACAGAAACCCCGTCCACGACAAAGGTTGTTAACACGTGTTCCATCACAGCAGAAGGAACCGTATTCCCTTCCCCAGTAGATGGCATGTTGAGAGCAATAAACAACAGCTTGCGCAATGTTGTTTCGCTCATGCCTTTCCTGAGGTAGGTTCTGATCAGCTTTACTCTGGAGAAAAGCCGCTCAACGCCAGCACTTCCAAGTGGGAAGACCAGTGCCATTTTCAAGACTTGGCATGTCTCCGGGAATCGGAGCTGGCAGTGGGTGTCGCGAAGGAAATCAAGGGTGTTCTCTGTGAATGAACATTTCTTGTTCACATTCGTCATTTGCTTCATGCGCACCAGTGCTTCAGGCAACTGCTCACGCACCGTTGCCTCAAAGGCCTGGCTGTAAAAAGGAGGCTGAACGGTCCACGTGGTCGCGCCTGTTGGGTGCACGGTCTTCTTCTCTTTCCTGGTACAGCAAAAGTGGGCAAAAAACGGGTTGAGTTTCTTGAGCAGCGGGTCAAGCCTCTGTGGCAACAATCGCGATGCAACATCACTCGGAGTTCCGCACGTCAGATCCACATCATGGAAAAGGCTTTCCACTAAGGGGCCGTTTGGATCGTACACACCCAAAGATGACAGCACAGGTAGATCCCCGAGTCTCTCTTCAACCAACGAAATGAGCCGATCCAAGAACGGCGTCGCAAACTCGCGATGGAAAGCGACAAAAAAGGCGTAATCTAGAGGCTGGCGATTCCAGGAAGGTGGCACTGCATCCTTGAGTTTTTCCCAGAAGGTTATGTACTCAACAAAGTGCAGTCTTTCTTCAGGATCTTCCGCTATCTGCTCGTCCGTCAGAGGAATATCACGCAGACGCCGAAGCCAGCTCAGGTAATACTCCTTTAGCTTCAGCACTTCTGTCCAACACGTGTCCGACCTTTGCAGGGATTGGCTCAGTTTCGAAAGAATGGGAGTTGCTTGTGCGAGCAGGCTGAACGATAAGCAAACAGTGTGATTCAGTTTCTCGCGAAGATGCAGGGCTTGTGGTATGTCTTTCTCTTCGCAAAGCCGGGCAATCGCAAGCAGAATGGGCTTGATGCACTCTGCTATTGTTTGAGCGGCGCGTTCATGGGAAACCCATCTTGTGTCGCCAGGTTCCACAAGTTCCAAATCTCGGAAGACAAAGAAGTTGTCGGTCACAGAACAGGCTTCCTTACACTCTTTAAACTTTCGTGTCTTGTACGAAATATCACCCTGTCCTTTCCGAAACAACGAAAAGATTTCTTCAGTTGCAGTGACTGATGCCTGTATCTGCGGAGCACTACGACACGCCTCAATGCAGGCGAGGTTGAGTTTGTGCCCCAAGCACCAAATCCAAATGGCAAATGGTACCAACTGTTCGCGCAGGCGTGTCTGTACACCCTTGTAGTCGCCTTTCATTGTACTGCAGCCATCAGTTGCGATGCCCATAGTTGTTGTCCACGTTTGAACATTATCTGCCATGCCCGCAATGTGAGCTGCGACGTTTTCCCCAGTCGCTGATTTGCGCAAAGGAAGTATGTCCCAAAAGACTTCTTCAACCCCCTCTTCCGACAGTATTTTGAAAAACAGTGCATGTTGTTTTGAGCGCTTTACGTCCTCTGCTTCGTCAAACATGATGCTCGTGAACTCTGACGCTTGAATTTTCTCCAGCACATGGGATTTGCACCACGAGTACAAAGAATCCACAATTACTTCTAGGAAGTACGGTGACGACATATTCAAACGCGTCTTGCAGAACGAACGAATTGAATCGTCAAACAGGGATACCAGACTGAACGTGTCACGAATGCTGGACATGGGCAGGTCGCGCTTGATGGTATCAACAATTGTCTGGATGACGAAGACCAGGTGTTGTGTGTTCATAAGGCGCTGTTTGAGGTCTTCCAAAGTGGAAGGCAGCTGGCAAGAAGACGGAAGACGCATCTGATCTTCCAACAAGTTCAGAAATGAACTCCAGGCCTTGTTATGACCCACGGTCTTCTTCCGGTGCTTTTCGATGTACTGTGGTAGGAGCCCCTTTTTGAAGACTTCAAAAGGAATGCACAGATTAATGAAGGCACGCTTTTTCTTACCCGCTGTCTGTCTACGACAGCATCGACAATACATTCCTTGACTTGTGCACAGAATCCACGGATTCGCTTTCAAGACCCCTCGGAAACGCTTGTTGGAGAACAAGTCGGGAGGGATGCACAAAAGCTCGAAGTCAGTGGGAAACATCGAGCCAGTACCACCAAATTGCGGAACACAAGCACCATCGTCTAGTCCGTACTTGGACCGTAAGAAGGCGCTTACTTCGTAGTCCAGCAACGACACATATGGCGCAGGACCTGCAATGCGCTTGTACTCCCGGGGCTTCGTTGCCTGCTTGCGCTTTCCAGCCGACCTGCTCGCCAGTATCTCACGCAGCGCTATCCTCTCTTCCAGGGTTTCACGGGTGAACTGCTCCTTTACCAGAAGCACCAGCTGACGGAGGTAGGCATCACTCAGGTACAGGTTCTTTGGTTCCTGAGGTCCACTTGTGGGGAAGCTAGGAAGAGCTGCCTGAGTAGATACAGCGTTCGGTGTTTCGGCTTCGACTTCCATGGCTGTTTGTACCTCTCCCTCTGACAGCCTACGTGCAGTTACTTCTGCGGCCATCTGCTTTTCCAGCTCTTCTTGCGCCGCCTTTGCTCTTGCTGCAGCTTCAACCGCTTCCTTCTTCTCCGCCGCAATCCTTTTCTCCTCAGCCACCCAGGCTTTCCCCGTCTCTCCCACAAGTTGCACCCATGTCTTTTTGCCGCCGGTATCACTTGAAGCAAGCTCGTCCGCCTTCTTCAGCAACCACACCTTCTTGGGCTGAGGGAAGTTCTGGGAACTGGAAAACCCACGAACTAGAAGTTGAAGGCTCAAGAACTCCTTCACGTCTGCAACTTCAGTGCCGACTTTTGCGGGCTTGACGGAGAAGAGGGTATTCTTTCCAGGCCATGGTTTGGGGTACGAGCGATGCACCACAGGAATGGTCTTGAAGTCCGCTGCGGTCCATAGCTCATACTCTGTGTGGTAGGCCAGGGATGGAATCTGGCCTCCTGGACCTGTAACTCCAGGTTTTCGCGAGCATCCCCCAAAGAGTGCGTTCATTTTTTCATTGCTTGCTCTTTCTTTCGGGTATTCCTGGTTGAGTATGAAAATGCTGCCAGAGTCCGAAAGCCGATTGTTTTTCCAATGTGTGTGAGGGATTTTCTAGCAAGAATCGGGTTGTCCGGGGGTTTCTCCAAAAGTTGGTTTCTCTTTTTCGGGGTGTTGGCAAAACCCTGCAAAGGCCCATCCTGCGACAAAGGCCTATCCTGCGACAAAGGCCCATCCTGCGACAAAAGCCCATCCTGCGACTACGGCTGCCCTGCAGCCACGACAGGCCTCTGTCCGTAGCTCTACTGAGGCAGACCCAGTATAGACCTGCCAAAACCCAATCCGAGGTAGTGTACCCCTCCCCAAGCCCGCCCCCGATTTCCTTTTTTTTTTTTTTTTTCGGTTTTTTACCTCACCCAACTGTACAGGTGCATAACCCCCTGACCCAGACCAGTTTCCAGACCAACTCTGGTCTGGCGACCAGCTGACCCCCCCCAAGCTAGTAGGCTGCAGCCACAGTGAACGCCGCGTGGGTGCGGGCTTTAGACACTAAGCATCGTGTTTCAAACCCCCGATTGCGCGTTACCTGGAAGCCCCCCCAGAGGGTGTCGGTGGTACGAAGGTGCAGTTGCCCGCATCCAACCGGCAATCAGCTCGCATCGGGGAGGACGCTACCCACTTGGACGAGGTGTCCTGCTGCCCCGTCTTGGCAGTAGTAGTTTGCCCTTTATGCAGCAACAATGTGACGACTGCGCAAGAAGTAGTATGGGTCGTTCTATAAGTTTCGGAGCAAGTCTGGAAGCAGAACCGAGCAATTTTACAGACAAACAAGCGACGCAAGGCAGTTGCTTGGGCGGCGCCGATCCGAGCGCGCACAGCAGCAGTGACGCGTCGGCAACGACAGCCACGTTCCTGAAAAAAAGAAAACACGGACCTGGCGGTACATTCTGTACGTGAAGACGGCGCCGAAGTCTGCCATGAGCGTCGGGTACCCGCTGTTGAAGAGGCGGAAGTAGACTTCTTCGTACAGCCGCCAGTTCGAAGCGTACACTGCGGTCGGGCCGGACAGTGTGTTGTAGATGCTCCAGCCGAAGTACCCGCACAGGTACAGCGCCTTGAACGCGAGCAGCAGCGGGTGCACGATGAACACGGCAGTCATCGTGCGGACGACGACCGGCTGCGGGACGAGGAGGAACTCTTTTTGGTACTCCTTCTCCGTCGCGTGCCGCAGTGTTTCCGCGGGCAGCGTGATGTGCGCCTCGCCGCCGAAGTCGACGGTGACGTGGTACCGGTGGCGGTGCTGCCGGATGTCGGTCACCTTTCCGACGCACAGCGCGAAGTCCCTCCACCACTCCTGCCAAGACGTGAACGCCGCGTTTCGGACCTCTTCGATCTCGCCGACGCGGATGAACCGGCCGTGGAAGTCGCCCACTTTTTGAAACGCGTCGAACGGCAGCCAAACGAAGACGTCCGCGTAGACGATGAGGGCGACCCACATGCCGCTGGCTTCCCGCGCCTTCACGTCGAACTCGAATTCGACGGCGAAGTCCCGCCAGAACCCTTCTTTGTCCGGAGACACGTACACGCTCGCCGCCTGCGGGTTGTCCGGCAGGACAGGCATCAGCTTCCTCCGCTCGTTACACAGCGACTCGGCGAAGTTCTTCGCGACCCACACCGTCGGGCGCTCGAAGCGGACGAGCCCCTGCCGCATCCGCCGGCCGCCCGGCCCCTCCTCGGTCGACCCGCGCACGCGGCACACCGTCCCGTGCGCGCCGAAGTGGCCCTCGACGGCCAGCAGCTGCACGTGGAGGTCCCCCCAGTCGCGCCCGATCGGCACGGGCAGCGTCAGCCGCGGGTTCGGCGCCTTCCCGATGCACGTCTGCTTCCCGCTGCCGGCGCACTTCCACCCGGCGTCGCGCAGCTGCATGCGCCGGTCGTCGGTCTCGACTGCGTTGCAGACGACGCAGTACCGCACCGCCCGAAACCCATCGTCCGCGGCACCGTACCTAGCAAGCCCCTCGCCCGGTGGTGGCCGTGCGCCGGTTTTGCCGGCCCTGAAGCCGGCTCCTGCGTGCCCGCCCCAGCCGGCTGCCGGCGCGAATAATTCGGCGGCGGGCTGGTCGTCGGCGTCGGCGGCGTTGTCGATGGAGACGGCCTGCGAGTCGCGGTCCCGCCGGGGCGCGAACCGCGAGTAGTGGCTAGCCTGCGAGACGCCGGTGTGGGAGAGGGTGTTGTGGGTCCGGGCGAACGAGTTGGCGGTCATGCCGTGCGTCCCGAACTCGCTCGGCGTCCCAAACGCGGGCGCCGAAGGGCGGCGGCCGCCGTTGTGCACCAGCTTCGACGCGGACAGCGGGTTCCTCCCGGACAGCCCCGCCGACGACGCGACGCTCGTCCGCCGCGCGCCGGCGCCGTGCAGGCTCGCGGGGGCCTTCGACGCCAGCCGCGACCCGATCACTGGGCTGCCGGGCATGTAGCTGTACACCGACGCAGGGCTGCTCGCGATGATGTCGACGAAGTCGTCCGAGTCGTCGACGGTGGCGACTGCCGGAGGCAGGCGGAAGCCTTGGCTGTGGGCGGGCGTACGTTGTTTGTGAAGCTTTTGTGGCTTGGCCTAAAACGGTGCCTGCTGTACTACCGTGCTTGGCTTGACTTGCTTACCGCAGTGGTGCTTGACTCTGGTCTTAAGCATACTATCTGAATGTATCGTGACATGTCTGAACAAGATTCGTATGACTCACATGCGGTTCGGATAGTCTGAAAAGGTTCGTATGATTCAGATGTGGTTCGGTTAAATAGTCATAAGCAACAAGCGTACCCGTGCGTGCGCACAACATGCTTTTTGGAACCCTTGGCTGTGGTCGATGTCATGTCAATACGTTGGGCATGGCAATGATGAACTATGCCAAGTTACGCGTGGCAGCATCCAGGCATGTCTATTGTGAGCCAGCGGGCGACAAACTCAAGGAGACTCGGCACTTCTCTTTACAGTGAAATTTCCAAGAAACTGTGGCATCGGATTCCCTCAGCTGTCGAAATACGAAGGGAAACAAGTACGAAGAAGTCATCATTTTCGAGCTGAGGGCCGCAGCACGTACGCCAAGTACCCGAACACTGTGTCCTAACTGCGCCGGAGCATGGTTGTCTGCAGACTAGACAGCCACTTGAGCCTGGTTGCGAGTGTGATACAAAGAGGGGGAGGGGCACACCTGGCGGGACCTTGCGCGCCATCAGATCTTTCTTCACTGCGCGACCGAGACGTAGACGGGTCGTCTGTCTGGCGTGTCCCCGGCGACACCAGCTGCGTGGCGTCAGCAGCTCCGCTGCGGAGCGACTCTCGGTCCGCGTCAGCGTGCGTCCAGTCGGTGGCCGCGTGTTCGATGTACTCATCCTGCACAGGGTTCTGCGACGAAGCGGATCCGGCGTCGCTGAGCAGGTCTCCGTCGTCGTGCACACCTGCCCCCCCGTCGGCGGCAGACAGCCCGGCACGGCCACCGCGGACGTCCAAGTTTTGCAACAAGGCGGCCGCGGCTTCGCCGGCACAGCGCACTGCGCGGACGACGCGCGCAGCCTCCCCGTCCCCGTTCGCTCTAGTGCCCGCCGCTGGCCGGTCGGCCGAGCAAACCGGCAGCAGGCCGTCGGCGGGCGAAATTGGGGCGAACCCGCCGCCAGGAAGCGGCCGAAGCAGAGCCTGGAGCAGGCCGCCTTCCCTCTCCCTGTCCCTCTCCCTGTCCCTATACCTGTCCGTGCCTCCTCCCGCGCCGACGAGCGAGGCGCGGCGGCGCCTCCTAAGGGGAGCGAAACGCCCGGAGCCGGAGCCGGCGGAGCTGGGCGGGCCGCCCGGATGCGTCGATGACCGCGCCGCCGAGCTCCGGCACGGCTTGTGCCGCCGCCCGTCGCCGCCGCGCGCGTGCTGCTGCTGCTGCTGCTGCTGCTGCGGCGTCGGCGGCGGCGGGGCGAAGGGCGGCGGCACGACCAGCTCGTTGGTCGGCGTCGGCGACTCCTGCTCGCCGCAGGCTGCGGTGCAGCTGCTCCCAATTGTCGGAGGACCAACGCGCTCGCCAACCGGAGCACCGTTCGAAGACGCAGGAGACCGAGCAGTCGAAGGAGCTGCGAGCATGCTCGTTGGTATTGGAAACTGCGCGTCCGTGACCGCAAACGCAGGGGACACAACTGCAACGGTGTTCGTTGAGACGGGCGACTGAACGGCAGAAGGTACGACGAGCTCACTGAGTTGCTCGTCGGTGGTAGCGAGGGAAGGGGGCACGACGGCAACACAACCCGTTGAGGTTGGAGACAGCGAGGCCGAAGGCACGACGGCAACACAACCCGTTGAGGTTTGAGACAGCGAGGCCGAAGGCACGACGAGCTCGATGGATGATGTCGGGAAGTTGTCATCTGTCGTGACGAGTGAGGGAGACGTGACCGCAACGCAGCTCGTTGAGATGGGGGACAGCGAGGCCGGAGTCGCACCGGCCCTCAACGACGGGTGACGGGCGCGCGAGGATTTGCCACCGGCGGCGGGCCAACGCGCGACGTCAACGAAATCACTTTTCGAAGAAAGCGACAGCGGCCACTGCACCCCATTGGCCTCGCTCGCCTCGCTGGGTTCGGTCACCAAGAATTGCGCTGAATCGACAGCGTCGGCATTCAACCGCAGAGGCAAGAGGACTCCCGTCGATACAGTAGACTCGTCCGTTGCGGGATGTGACCACCGCACCCCTGCAGGCACGCTGGGTTCATTCGACGAGAGCTGTGCACTCGAGGCTGCCGAACGAGCAACCTTGCTGCTCGAAACGGACAAGAGCTTGCTCATCGAGATGGCAGACCCGCCGTTCGAGGGCAAAAACTGTGCTTCGGTCCACTTGACGGCTTCGTTCACCGACGAGAGCTGTGCGCCAGAAGTTGCCGAATCCACCGCGAGGGACGTGCAGCCCAGTGAGCTTTGGTCGTCGCATCCATTTCGCGCGGTCTGTGCAGACGGCATTCCGTCGACGAAACGATCGATCGCTGCCGCCGCCGCCCGGCGCGGAGACTCCGCCGAAACAGTCGGGTACGCAGCGGAGTGCTCAACGTAGTCCAGGGCCACGCAGTTCATCTCACTCTGCTGGTCGTCGAACGACTCCGAAGCGGGCAGCGACGGCCGCCGGTTCCCAGCAGTGTTTTTGTACTGCGGGGGCGGCGACCCTGCTGCCGCCGCCTGGCGTGGAGACGCTGCCGAAACAGTCGGGAACGCAGCGGAGTGCTCAACGTAGTCCAGGGCCACGCAGTTCATCTCGCTCTGCTGGTCGTCGAACGACTCCGAAGACAAGACGGCGGGCAGCGACGACCGCCGGCTCCCGGCAGTGTTTTTGTACTGCGGGGGCGGCGACCCCGCCGCCCCCGCCGGCAGCGGCGACGCGAAGGAAGCGGAGAGGTCGGTTCCGGTGAGGGAAGCGAAGCGCGGCTTGGGCCGAGGGGCCACGGGCCGTGTGAGGGGCGACGTGCGGGACGGGCGGCGGCCGTTGGCGCCAGGCGTGTCGACGGTCGTGGTCGAGAGGGGGTACGCGTGCGCCGGCGACGCCGGCGACGCCGCCGACGACGGCGTCTGCGGCGAGACGAGCGGGGGCGGCTGGTACGGGCTGCTGGTGATCACGGCGCTCGGCCGCCGCGCCGCGCGCCGGGGGATCGCCGTCGACCCGTTTTCCGGGATGACCGACGGCACGCGCGGGCTGATGTCCGGGCTCATGAGCAGCGGCTCCGTGCCCAGGTCGCCGCTGTCGGAGGGCGTTCCTTCCGGCTTGCCCTGCAAGGCCGCCACCAGCTCGTACATGCCGTGCGCGATGCTGCCGGTCGCTTTGTGCACGCTGTAGGCACTCCGCCGCCGCGCGGTGGCCCCCACGTCGGTGCGGCCGGTCACTCCCAGGGGCGGCTCTTTACTGGTAACAGCGGGCGCCGGTGTGCTGTACGCACTGGGGTCTCCGGTGCCTGTCAGCCACACCGTGCAGCCGGGCTTCACGTCCGAATTAACCGGCGTGACGTCCGGAGCTGTGAAGAAAGCCGGAAAGTACCTGTGTGAGTGTGTGTGCGTGCTGCGGACCCGCTGTAACGTGGTGCCTCCCTTGAACGAAAGTACGACCACGCTTGTGTGTGCGCGCGTGCGGGAATTGCGAACACAGCAATGCGTGAGTAGAAAGGTCGCGGGTTGATCTGTCGTGGATACGTTCGTGTCAGCCCGATGCTGGCACGCATTCGGACATCATTGGCTGCCGCAGCGGATCCGATCTGGTGGATATGATCAAAACTGATTAATTAACGTTGAGTGTACCTGTGTCTGTCCCTGATCATTCTGTCGAGATGCGACTTGAGAAAGATGTTGGTGAAGAGGCAGAAATGGAGGAAGAGCAGGATGCCGCCAACGAGGACCGTGTACGGTGGCGAGTTGTTGTTGAGGAACACGAAGTCGCAGCCGGTGCACTCGACCCTTATTCGCTCTAGTGCCTCTACGTACTCTGCCAAACCCTCCTCCACCCAAGCGCTCGTGCTGTAGTTTCCTGTAAGGTTGGAGAATTTGACCTTGCGGACGCAGTATCCGTCCTGTGGCCCTCAACCAAAATAGTGCAAACTTCATTTGCACTAAAGTTGGACCCCGTAAACACCTGGTTTGTCTTGTTGGGGATAGTGCGCTCAAAAAAAGCTCGCTTGCAGTTTTGGAGCACGCTTTGCACTGGCTCGCACAAAATAAGAGTCCGTCACTCGCACAACCGCGGCTGATACAAAACTAATGATGAAGACGATGGGAAGAGAGTTGCTTTCGTAGAGGTCGTTTTACGTAAAGCTGGATTGGATGGACGCAAGCAAAAACGCCACGATTTGCTACGAGCTTCTCATTTCCTCCAACATTTCATGTTTGGCAAAAAAAAAAATGAAAAAGTTCTTTTTTAGCGAGAAAAGCGCACACCGATTTTGATGGACACCTCAGCGGTGCCTCCGCCGCCGCACTTTTCCCCGACGACGGTCAGCACCGCGACCTCGGTCGCGGGCGAACAGACCTCGTTGTAAGCCTGGTACACGTGCAAAGACGGCGTTTCGTCGTGGCACGACCACGTCAGGCTGCCCCACAGGTCGCCGTCCGCCGGCGGGTCGCCCTTGCGGAGCCACATCTTGTGTGTCACAGCCAGGACGGGATCCCCGACCCTCAGGCTCCGGGAGTCCAGACACGGCTCAGCCCACACGGGCTCCCAGTCCAGCTCCGGCGTGGAAGCTGCAGTTGGGGGGGGGGGTTCATTTCTTTCGACGCCTTTTGATCTGGACGCACGCGCGCGTAGAATACTCGCGCGCCTTGCCGTGCGCAGTGCGCTGCAAGCCGCCATGGCTGTCCGGCCTCTGTGGCTGCTGAGCGACGTCCCGACACGGACGAGCTGAGGTGGGCCCAGAACCCTCGCATATTTGGCACATCTTTCGGATGAAAGTGCACTGTCGCCTGAGGCTTCGGGTTCGTCAACAAGTTGTGCGCTGGCGCCACAGTGGCCACAGAAGAGTGGTCTCCTCCTGCACTGCTTGGCCATCCGACTCTACTTTTGGCGTCGCCCAAGGGTACACCAAGGAACAGTAATACTGGGTTTTTTTGCAGGAGCTTGTCCAAGCTGACTTTGTGTGTGCTCTACTTTTTCCCGCCTGCTTCTAAAATGCTGTACGCAGGTACCCCATGAATCTTGCCTTTCCACTTACTGATGTCTTTTTCGTGCCCATTCGTTCTCACATGCTCATCCTTTCTCAACTTGAGGTCGCACGCATCCTTTTAGAGTTAAAGTTCGCTTGAAATTCCGGGGTTTTAGGGTCTCCGTGTGACCGTTCATGACTGGGTTCTCTTAGAGCAAGAAAGGGCTATATGGTTACGGGTTGTTTATTTAGTGCACGCTTTCGTTGTGGGTTATGGCTAGCCATGCCCGGGACTGTTTGTGACCGACACCAAGTACATTCCTTCGTGGAGTGTAGTCATTTGTTAGCCGGACACGCTAGAGGCCCCCATGCCGCTCGTGCCACGTTTTACCGTAATTGGATTAATGTCGAACCGGGTAAACCCTGGGACACCCCCCCTAAAATGGGGATGGGTGTTCCAGGCCCAGGTTTTCCCTTACCTACATTGTTCTGCCGGCCAGAGGCTTTTAGCCTAGGAGACCTATTGCGGTTAACGGTACGGCCCGACTACCCGGTTCAACAGGAATCCAATTACGGTAAGAAGAAACGAGGCATACCATCATCATCCGGTTTGCATGTCGTTCCAGGTTCCGCCCAGTGCCATACTACCGACGATGCAGAAGTTGGCGACGCAACAAGAAGCGCAACGAGCACTTGCGCGCAGTAGAGGTGCAGGGATCGCATGGCTGGGGGCAAACGCTCTCTCGAGGAGGAACGCCGCCTGATAGCCCAGTTGGGTGGGTGGTATCACGCGCGACGAGCCTGTTCTTGCTGTTCTTGCCCAGTCCAAACCGGCCCGAGGACTCGCCGTCTTCACCTGCAACAAGACAAAAAATCAGTCTGCCGCAGTGAATTGAAGTTGTCGTGTTGAAAACAGTCGATTGCGGTGGAAGAAACAGCTTTGATTCAGCAGAGCCGCGACCCAGCCCTGGTCTGAATCTGACCAACGGACAGCTGTGGTCTAGAACCTGCCGCGGTTTGCCCACCCTACCAAAGACCGTCTTAACACCGGCTCGCAGCTTCTTTTCCCACCAAGGTAAAATAGACCGCCCTGACGTTCTACTGCAACGAAGACTGCGTGGAGTCCGCCTTTTCTTCTCCTCCGGACTGAGAGGAAAAAGACTCGGCGCTTCAGAACATCGTTCGAGACACCAAAGAGGGGAGGGGGGGTGTTTCTCCCCGTTTTTCCCCTGTCTACTTTAAGCCTGCGTTTGTTTTTCGTTAGTGGGTCATTCAACCCGGATCGACTCGATCAATAATAACAGCAAGCCAATCGTCGTCGAATCGCGTTCATTTCTCGGCTACATAGGGGCATTCCTTTGGAATCTTTCCTCAGCAGTCGGCGCTTTCTCGAAGACGGGGCGGCCCGACCTCCAGAAAACGCGAACTACAACTGCCCTCAATATCAGCGGGATGTGACCCCGAACGCAATGGGTCCTTGTTTGCACGCTTGGGCAGGCAAGCTTTGGGACGAACGAGCCCACTTTCCGTGCTCGCGGCTCCGGATCGGAAAACGTGACCTTTGCGAGGTGAGCTTCGCTCCAGTTCCCACCACAACGCGGCCGCAGCAGTTTTTGTTTGTGCGCGCTAGCGGAACTCACCTGGCGCATACTGCCACTACCGAAGTTACGACACGCATAGTAGCATACCTCACAGGAACCATTTACGACACTGGTCACCCGGAGACTTTCAACCCTCGGATCTCTAAGCGAACTTGCACTCTACAGAGCATCAATCAACAGTACGCTGTCACAGGTAACCGACCGAGCAAAGTTTCGCCGGATTTGTTTGTGCGATTTAACCTACATGTGTTCTGGTTAAACCGCTGTCAACGTTCTTTTTAGAGTTAAAGCTTTCTAGCTGCAACAAATACTGTCTCCGGGGAAGCAGAAATTGGCTGTCGCAAAAAATAACTTCTTTGGTAATGGGCGTGAAGTGCGCTGCCGAGGGCTAATCTTCAGGACACAGGCAATCACATCGTTAACACAAAGAGAAGGGCGAGAGAAAAAAAGAAGAAAGACCGTTTGCGAAAACCCGAAGCAAGAAGCAAGGGGACGTTCCATCCTTTTCTTTCAGGATGTTCCTTCTTTCAGCGCCAGAAGAGGTCAAAAAAGCGACGGTTCCATCAGTGGTCCTGCCGGTAAACGGAAAGCATGTCGCAGAAAGAGGGGGGGGTCGGTCCTGTTTTCGGAGAGCTAAGCTCAGCTCTATTTCCGGACTTCCCGGTTTTAGCCGTCGAATCCACCAGCTCTTTTTACTGCAGCGGGTAGTGCAGTGCTCTGAGCAGCAGTGCAGTGAAGGGTGCAAAACGGTTCCGGGCTGGAGCAAACTTCTCTTTTTTAGAGTTAAAGTTCGCTTGAAATTCCGGGGTTTTAGGGTCTCCGTGTGACCGTTCATGAATGGGTTCTCATAGAGCAAGAAAGGGCTATGTGGTTACGGGTTGTATATTTTTAGAGTGAAAGTTTTTGTGTTTCCAACGACGAACGACAGGCCGGTTCTATCTCAATACCGGTTTCGGAAAACAGGTTCCCTCCGGACTCCTCCGTTCGTGAGCAGCTCAAACCCAGGAGGTCTGGGCAACTATTCTGGACACGATGCTGCTTCGAAGAGGAAATAAGCGCTCGTCACTCGCACCAACCGCGGCTGATAATGATGCGAAGAGGAGCTGTTTTTCGTTGAGCGCAGTGCCTGACCGGTTTTACGGCAAGCAAGATTCAGGACGCAAGTGAAAACGCTACGGTTTACAGTGACGAGCTTCTCATGCTCCAACATGTCACGCTTGACAAAAGTGGTAGAAGTAGTAACTGTCGAACTGCCGCTTTAGTAAGAAGAACAAAAAATACTCGAGGGGCTGCCTTGTGCTTACTTCGAAGGAGGCTAGAGGGGGAGAAACAATACAACTACAAAATGGGTCTTTTTTGTTGAACGCTTACGCCCGCCACTGAACCCAGATTCACCTGTGTTTCGTGTGGGCTACAGCACATTTACCTCCTTTGATCTTTTGCAACTGGCAGCCTCCTCAAGTATTTCCTACAAAGCAGGTGCTTATACAAAAAAAACTCGGAAGGGCGCCCGGATTTAACTACAAAGGAGGTTTTGTTGTTTTGTTGAACGCGGACGCCCGGCCCTAAACCTAGTTTTACGTGTGTGTCGTGTGGGCTACTGCACATTTCCTCCTTCGATTCAGATATGCATTGTGTCTGAGACTCACGTCTTTGCGTGGCATTCCTGAACCGGAAGAATGCAACCGGCGGCTTTCTCGAGTATTTCCCATGAAGCAGGTAGGTTGTCGTTGACCGCACTATCCTGAAGCAAATCCTGGTCGTGGTTTCATGTTGATCATGCTCACAGGGTTCAGCTTCCTCACACGTTGCGTTGCAAGGTGTTGTATTTTCATCATCCTCTCCTGAGTTGTTGGCGTTGCTGTTGCTGTTGTTGTTACCCCCAAACCAATCTCACCGCTGGCACCGGATGGAAAGAACACCTTCGTGCCCTGCATTGGGCACACTGCCCCTTCCGTAAACGCAAACTGGACGTGCTGAGGAAGGGAGGGCGGCACAGTTGGTGGTTGGGACAAAACGCTTGTCCGTCGGCTGGTCTCTTGGACGTGCAGACGCGACCCCCGGGGCGAAAGCTGAAAAGAAAATGAGCAACAAAACAAACCGAATGAAAAAGCAGAAAAAGACAGATGCAAATAAATATGGTGCGAGCAGTCCCGAACTCGGCGAGCGGCGGAAGCACGCTCGTTTTGCGTCGAACTTTTCCAGCGCGGCAAACACTGGGGGGTCGCAAGATGGAAACAGATGCGAGCCGAAGGATCAACTCCCCACGCTCAATTCGTCCCAAAGCATCCCACCCCCCAAAGAGGAGTCACAGGACCCAGAAGCAGCGTGTCGGAAAAGCAGCAACGCTACGGGTACAAACCAGCGCTCAAAGCAGGCGGTCGCCGTGAGTAGTAAAGCGTCGAATGACGGGAGATCGATTCGCTCGACTCTTTTTGTTGGTCTCTCAACCCGGGAAGGAACAACCAAAACGAAGTTCTTAGCGGGTACTCTTTTGAGCTTTGAAAAAAAGGCCTCGTTGCGCGGGATCAATAGGGACTGCCCCCCTTGGTCAGAGGTGACTACCTGTGAAAGTGACAAGTGGGGTGTACTTTGCTTCACACGTTACACACACACACACACACACACACACACACACACACACACACACACACACACACACACACACACACACACACACACACACACACACACACACACACACACACACACACACACACACACACACACACACACACACACACACACACACACACACACACACACACACACACACACACACACACACACACACACACACACACACGCTACTAACTAAGGAAGGAAGGAAAAATGAAGAGTGTTCTCCGTTTTTCGAGACGCCCCTGCATCCCAGTGGCGGCGATCCTATCCCCCGTCCACAGTGCGAGAAGAAGGTCCCAGCCCCTTCGGTCAAGCTCGCTGTGCACCACCTTATGTCTCTAAATGCCGGGCTCTTGTTGCATCAGTAGAAGTCGTTGTGACGGAAGCCGAATCGGTCGTGGCTTGCCCACGCCGGTTCTTCAATTCCGACGATACCAACGATTTAAAAGCTACAGTTTCTGTACTTTATTGGTTTCCTCGTCCCTCGACTCTTTTGTTTTTCCCACCCACCCAATATGGAAGATGAACCAGATATTGCCCAGCTTTTTTCGATGAGCGAAGTGCAGACTGCACGGGCCCGGTCGGTCTCCATCGGCAACAGCAGGGCAAGGAATGCCAGCCCCTATGAGCATGTCGGAACGCATGTTGCGCGACCAGGTGGAAGCCTTGGTGGGGAAACTGATCGTGTACCGGTGTAGAAGAAAGGGCGCCGTGGACTACGGCATGTACGCTGGGGTCTTGGGACGTAGTGAGGGAGGTGCGGCAGTTCCTCCGTATGTTGTGCGGCGGAGTGAGGCTTTCAACTACCTTGACACGGTAGAGCCCCACGACGGACCCGAGGAAACGGTCCAGATGCCGCACCCCGAGTGGGAGTACAGCCGCGTGGTGGAGGCGTCGGTCCACCAGACGGAGGCGGCAGAGGCGTTCGTGCGGAAATCGCAGGAGCGACAGCAACACGAGGTTGCTAGTCTGCGGCAGCGACTTGCGGCGATGGAGGCCCTGGTTCAGCAGCAAGCTGTAGACGGACCCCGCGATGCGATGATGGGAGAGGTTCCTCGGAGACACCCTGCAGACGTTGCAGGTGTGAAGGAGTGGGTGAACGAAGTTGAAGATGATCCCCACCGTCTGGTCTTGCAGCTAGAGGGCCGATGGGTCGTGCCGTATCTCAGCTCGACGGGGGGTAAAATCCTCCAAGGCTCTTCGCCATTGGATCTTCGCCGCCTCGGAGATGGAGGATTGGTGGAAAACCCACCATTTGACTCTGGGCAACTTCCTTTTGCGGCAAGTGTTGCTGCAGTTCTGTTTCGTGCGGGACAGGGTTCCACGGGCAGTGCTGCAACAGCGCTTGGAGAAGGAGGACACCTCGATTCACGAGGTGCTGCGTGCAGCTGCGTCGTGTTCCCCCGCCAAGAACGTGCCAGCTTTCCCTTCTCGTCAGAAGACGGCCAAACCGCGAACACGGACGGGAAACGCAGAGGCGGGGGGGAGGCATTGACTAGCTTCTTCCCCGCTTCACCCGGCACGCGCAAGGGCGTTTCCTCGGCTACGCTCGACGTCCCGCAGAAGAAGGAGCACCCCGCCCTTCGGCGCATTCGACGAAGGCTCACCGCCAAACGTTTCTCTCTTCGGACGAGCAAAAGTCGAATAGGAAAAGAAGAAAAAGGAAAAGAAAACAGAATCACCCCTACTCGTACCTCCAGAGTGAACAACGAAGCAGTGGTTCCAGCAAAGGAAGCCTGGGGAGAGTTGGAATCGCTGGTGAGTCGAATGTGGGCCAGGTCCACTTCGACCCAGCGCCAGTATTTGTGGGCCCGGTTAGTCCGATGGACAGCCGCAAACAAATTGCAGTTGACCGCGGATTCGGCGGCTCTGTTTGTATTGGCTACAAAGGTCAGCCGGCAAGGACAGCTCGCCTATGCAAAAGCATTAGCGGGGACATTCCGGCATATCGGCATGCCTGCCCAGTCCCTGCACAGTCTTGCGGGGGCACTAAGAGCGGTCGGGGGAGCCATTCCTGTGCACCAGGCCCGGCCGGTAACCAAATTAAAGTTGGTGGCTTGGGCACGCCGTCAAGTACCCGAGCTGCAGCTGGCGGCCCTTCTTGCGTGGAAAACCGCAAGTCGTTGGGGGGAAGTGACCCAGTTAGGATCACACCAGTTCTTGAAAGTGACAAACTCAAAAGTGGTCTTAGACTGGGCCTCAGTTCCGAAGTCGCGAAGATCCAACCCGTTCACTCGTTCAAGGTGGGCTGTGGTGGTTGGGGATTTGACCTCCGAGATCGCCTCCCTATTCCAAACACTGCAGCCGTTCCATCAACTCTGTCCCGTAACAACCGCAGAATTAGCACTTTTGTGGCAGAAAGACCCCCAGATGCGCGGCTTTACAGGTCACAGCATCAAGCGGGGAGCCACAACACACCTTTTCAAGGCGGTAGAGCAAGGGGCCAGGTTGCCTCTAGAGTTGATTGGACGGCTCGCGAAACACAAAGAAGGCCAAGGGAGTGGGATTCCCGACATGACGCTCCGTTACGGAAGCGATTCGGTAGCAATGGCCGAAGCGTTGGGAACAGCCCACGCGACGGCCCTCTTGTGATTCCTCCTCCTGCCTCTCCCTCTCCTCTCAAAACTCGCCATACAATCACACGGCGCTCTCATGCGACCCGCCTGCCTCGAACGGCAGAGGAACGGGAATCACCGCTACACGTTGCTAGCATTACACCCATGCGTGTTGATTTCTTGAAGAACCGGATGCGGAAAAGCGTCCGCGATCGTTTTGAGTCCGTGTGGAACACCACCTTCCAACCAAAAACCTGCTTGAAAAAAGAAGAAAACGTGCGTCAAAAAGAGACACCCCGATGCTCTATGTTCCAAGGGTCGCACGCGCGAACCCTCGTCGAGAACGGTATTGCTTCAGTAGCGCAAGCCCCAGGAACCTTGGAAACTGTCCCGTTCACTGTCGTGGAAGAAAAGCCGACAGGAATGCGACAGCGTTTTATTTTGTGGACCCAGGAAGCTAATTCCGCTCTAAAGAGCGAGGGCTATGAAGCCTATGTCCCACTGGGGCACGTGTCAGAATACCTCGACGCGGTACTCGGCGAGTGTGCGACAACCCGCGACCTGCGGACAGGTTTCTATCAGGTAGAGATCCCACCCGAGTCAAGAAAGCATTTTCGTTTCGTAGACGACTCGGGGACCTGGTACGAAATGAATCGGTTGCCAATGGGCCACAGCTGTGCACCAGAGATCATGCACACGCTGACATCGGTATTGGCCGCGGATCCGGCCTTTGTTGCTCCAGAGCACGCGGCAAAGAACGTGGGTGTACATGCCTGGATTGACAACATCCGGTTGTACGGTTCCGCCCGTGAGATCGCCGCCCACACAATGAAAATGGATTGTTTGGCGAAGGAGGCAAATGCCTCATGGAAAGAAGCAGACAGCAACGACGGGGTATGTCGATACGACTTCATCGGAGTCGACTTCGATCACGGCGCCAACACGGTCGCCCCGTCAGAGAAGCTGCTCGGGAAGCTTGACAAGGCCGACTTGTCTTGCATCACGGCTGGAGAACTGGAGTCTCTAGGGGGACGGCTGCTTCACGCAAGCTCAATCTCTGGAGTGTTTCCCGGTTCCTTTTGGTGGGCGTTGAAGTTTCTGCGGCGGGTCACGAACTCGCTGGATCGATGTTCGCGGACACCGGCTGACAAAGTTCAAGTGCCCCGCTGTGCAGCCTCTGAATTGAAAGATTGGATTCGTTCGGTTCACAAGGCACGTGTTCTTTCTCCCTCCCTGCCTCGGAATATATCGCGAGCTGACAAGAAATCGGCCACCACAGAGCCTGAGGGAGACCAGTGCCCGGAAACAGGTGGGAAGGGAGGGGGGAGTAGGACTCCGCCCCACCCACCTCCCGGGCACGGTACGGTACATCCACATCCAATTGACAAATACTGGGCGGTTGATTGGACACGGGAAAGGTGTGCTGCGAGGACCGCCTGCTACCTTTGACCAGGAGTGCCAGAGGGCGACGCTGAAGAAGATAGATGGAGAGGGACCTGTACGTGTTCTCATGGCCATCGCTACTCGCGCTGACGTTCTCTCGAGAGAGGAAGACGCGTTGGTGCAGGGACCATCTCTCCAGGGTGTTTCCGGTGCACCGGTCCCGAAAGTGGATGATGCTCAAGCGATCCACCCATAGTAGGTCGCGTACTGCGTAGGAGTGCGGCCCACGCCGCGAAGTCGTTGGCGTGAGCCTCGATAGCGTGGATGGGTGCAGATCTTGGTTGTAGTAGCAAATATTCAACGGGAGAACATTGAAGGCCGAAGTGGAGAAGGTTTTCCTTTAAGGGTCGGGCTAGCAAGTCGCGACCCTTTTGACGTGTCTTCACCCTGGAGGCCAACTCAGGTTACGACCTTTTCGACATCAATGTTATGTCTCCCGTCCGTAAAGGGTTTAACGAGCACCGCGCACCGTTTTGTGCCGTCATTGAGAGCGGGCCTCGACCCAGTGTCGGGGCTGGCCGGGGGCTGGGAATGGCAGTAGATCCCAGCTCCGGAGAGCCTGGGCCCCCGCGGGAGATCCCCGGCAGCCCGCAGGGCCGAGGCTCTCCAAGGGCTTGGAATGGCCGTTTTATCGGTAGATCCATTCCCAGTCCCGGAGAGCCTGGCCCCCGCGGGAGATCCCCGGCAGCCCGCAGGGCCGAGGCTCTCCGGGGGCCATTTTATCAGTAGATCCATTACCAGCTCCGGAGAGCCTGGGCCCCTGCGGGAGATCCCCGGCAGCCCGCAGGGCCGAGGCTCTCCAAGGGCTTGGAATGGCCGTTTTATCAGTAGATCCATTCCCAGTCCCGGAAAGCCTGGCCCCCGCGGGAGATCCCCAGCAGCCCGCAGGGCCGAGGCTCTCCGGGACTGTGACTGGCCGTTTCATCAGTAGATCCATTCCCAGTCTCGGAGAGCCTGGGCCCCCGCGGGAGACCCTCCGCCCCCACACTGACCTGGTGAAGGGGCCGGCGTAGCAAAGCTGTCCTTTTGAGTGGACGCCGCAGGGAACGGGACGGCGTTCCAAACCCCCTGGCGGGTTTCGTTCGCCCCGATGGAAGCAAGGAAGGGCGCTGTGCGCTTAGCACTGGCACCCCGCACGTGAACAGAGAACCTTCCGTTGCCGGAATACAAGATAGGGATGCGACAGAACGTGGAGGAGGGAAAAACAAAGAAAGCAACGTCCTCTCAAAAAGGGGTTGTGCAACGATCCAAGACGCAAGGAAAGAGTGGGGGGAGGGAGCGAGGGGTAGGGGGTAAGAATGGTGGTCCTTCGACAGAGCGGCATGCAACTACCTCACCCTACAGAAGCTGACTGTGCTTTTGTGCGTGTCAGTTTTCTTTCGCTCCTTTGCTTGCGCGTTTTAGTAGACGTTCTTGCTCAGCCTTCTGGTGCGGGGGGGATGCAAGAACGTGTTGGGATGGTCCGTGCTCAACACCGTCTCCCATCTCGTGATTCGGTCCTTTAAGCCACGGGCACAATAGGCAGACCATCATAGGCGCGGAACCTGAGTGCTGCAGACAGGGCGGTGCGAGTCAGGTGGGGGAGGCGGCAGCAAACTCCGTGCGACCCACTGCTACGACAGGTGAATTTGGTCGCCTGTCATAACAACCGTTTGTTCCACTCGCAACACGCGGCATGGCTTGTGGCACTGTGTGCTTGGTTTAACTTCTGGTGGGACGCCTTCGGGCGGAATTCTGACTTTTTCTAGCTTTAATTCTGATGGGTCCTCTGTGCTTCAAAATCGCCGGTTGGTTACGTGCGAGCATGGAGCGCTCGAGATGTGCTGGATGAACGGCCGCAGATTTGGCACTGGACTTTTAACTCGGAAATGTGCAGCACGGGCTGTTCAGCAGAATGCTTGAAAAACGAGTGGCCGTGCAGTCTGCGGTGCGGCAAAATGGTGGATGGAGGATTTGGCACCCCAAAGAGAAGGGACCGCAGAATAACGGAAACTGCAGGAGCGGACCGAGCCCTTAAGGCGGTGCGGTAAGTCTTGTCTGACGACATGGGGGGTCGCTTTATCTCTTCAGCGGCGAGGAGCCGCCTGCCCCCGCCACCGCTCTTTTCGCACGTAACCCCGGCCAGCCTGTAGTCGATTCTAATACTCGCGCCGGGGGGTGTATTTTTCACCAAAGGCATGAAAAAAAGCTTTGTCTGCTTACGGAAAGGTGTGAAAGGCTTGTCTTATCAAACACTGCTGTGCCACACATACGTGCCGCATAATTTCCTGAAGCTTCACGACAGGTGGCGAGAGAGCCAGTTCGTCATAATTCTGGGTTCTTTCTTCTTGAACGGGAAGGATAGGGGAAGGGGGGGCACGAAACTACCTGAACGACGAGAAACGTAGGAAAAATGGTGTGGGAAAAGTACACGCGCAAGAAATACTCGACGTTGCTGCTTCGACTCCGAATGGAAGGGAGGAAATATAGAGGTAAGGGGCAAACACAATACAAACACAATCTGATTTGTTCTTACACCACCGTGTGTTGTTTTCTCACTCAGGACTTTGACCTGTTGTGTTTGTGTGTTTTGTCGTGTAGGGGTAGACCTGCATGGCAACACGTGGTTCGGTAGTTACAGCACTTGGGATCCCTTCTGTTCTTTGTCAGGCAGCATCGTCGAGCATTTCCTGTCAAGCTGGCGCTTATGTAAAAATATTGACTGCATGGTGCCCAGGTTTTTACAGGGGGGGGGAAACAAAGAAAGCATGCCGGGAGCACTTGTCTGAAGGAAACGGCAATATATAGTTGAGGCACCGTCCAAAAAGAAGAAAAAGGGACTTTTGGCATTCTTCGCTTTTTCCTCACGAAAGGAGCGCTGCGTCTTTCTTCGTCGTGCCTTCCGCTAAATGGTGAAGAATGCCGTCTTTTCCCCCATACCTTGCGGGGCAACCCGTAAGATGCTACTACAAAAAGACAGGCGCTTCGTTTTGTTTGTGCGTGCCGGTAGTTCGTTTTCCCGCTTGTAGTTACGCCTGTGTCACTTTCAGGTAAGGAATTCAGATCAACCACCTAAACACGCTGCCTACGTCTTTTTAGAATTTGTTTTTAGTCTGCGCAATCCATTGAAGACATTGCCACGCGCAAGATTGTTAGTACTAAAAAGACGACTGGACATCTCTTCCCTGGGAACTCCTGCCGCAGAAGATGGAGAGTGACCATACAGGGGAGTCGGTTAGTAAAGGGTGCAGACAGAATCGCACGCACGCATACTTTCACTTCGGCAAGCCAAGGTTATGCCTGATGTGACCGACACCAGGATCACATTCGCAGAGATTGTTTTGGGATTGCCTTATTTCGTGAGGGATGCGAAGAATGAAAAGTGTTCCTTATGTCTCTGAATGTCGGACTCTTGTTGCATAAGTAGGAGTCGTTGTGACGAAAGCCGAATCGGTCGTGGCTTCTTGTCCAGGCCGTTTCTTCAATTCCGACTCTCGATATATATCGCGAGTCGACAAGAAATCGGCCACCACCCCTTGGCAGTAGCTGCTTGCTTCGGGAAGAAAAGGATGACAAGTGCTCACACAGTCATGTCTTCACCGAACGGCACCTGCTTGCGAAGGCGGGTTGTGTTTATTTAATGATTTTCAGTTGACTCCCCGCGCCGCCCGGGTCTGTCTGCCGCATGCATCGACACTGCGTCGTCATAGTGGGCAACAGGAAGGAGAGGCGCAAGCGGGAGGTGTTCTCTGGTACCCCCTTGCATAGTGGACCGGCTCGTGCATTGGAGGGCGAACCTGCGAGATTAGACGTACAAAAGAAGAAGACGAAAAAGCTGAACCAAGCTTCCTCTTCCGGTAGATAACCTGCCGAAGAGGATGCCAGAAGGAATCAACCACCAGCAGAGGGGTAGGTGTGGCTAGTTGTTGACACGTGCTCTCGTCGTCGTGGACGGAGACAGGCGGCTCTGGCTCTGCTCATGCACACAGCATGAGGTTGGATGGGGTTCTTGCTTGCGCACGCTGTAGTGATCACTAAGGTGTTCGAACCGGGAAACGGGGTAAACGAAGCCAGAGTTGTTTCCTGGAGCCGCTATGACGAAGTGCTGAACTGCAACGATGGTCGCTCTCCCGCTGCTCCAGCTGCGCGTACAAGCACACACAGACGCAGGGGGGCAGTCTCCATGGCACACCGCTGGGCAGACACAGGTGGCTCGCGGCGTCTTCTACTATTGCAGCTCACCGTGAGCAGTGGCAAGTATAGCCGTCCTGAGTGGCACACGGGGGGACACCCCCCACCGGCGCCGGGCAGGGACGGGACTCTGCCGTATGGAAACACGCAGTCCTGAGCTGGACGCCGGATGGAGAAGCGTGAGGACCGCCCCCATCCAGTCCGCCGCCCGAAGCCTGCCCACCCTAGTGACAGTGACTCGTGGGCTTTTCTTTGGGATCAGACGTCGCCCACCTTCAGCAGCGACACGAACTTACACACGCACACGCTCACACACACACACACACGGATACTGCAGAAGACTCTGTCCAGATAGATTGACCAACAACAGATGGTGACGTATCCGCTCGGAAGGACATCGTCTCTGAGCAGACGCAAGTCGCAAAGAGAGCGCCATCACTCTCGCTGATCCATAGCACGTCGCTCCGTTGGACGGCGAGCCCATGCGCTACGTGGGGAAGGAATAGACCGACGAACTGATCTTCGGGATTTCGCACTGCCCTGTCCCTCGGACGAAGTCGAGCGGAAACTTCTGCTTCAAGTTGTTGACGAGCAGCAGCAGCGTGGAGCCCACGGGCGAGCCCGGGAAGCCAGCCAGGGAGAGGCCCCCAGTGCCCGCCGGCATGATGAAGAAGTGCTGCGTCACAATGACGCCGTTTGCTTCGCGCTTGACGCTGAGGGCAAGGGTCCCTCGGTTGCTCTTGCTCGGCCGGATCAGCATCGAACCCCGGCTTGCGTGCTGCATCCGGTTTTCCGTGGACCCTGTGCTAGCGTTCAGCTCGAACATTTGCTGCTTGTTCAGTTCGATCACCTCTTCGACCATTTTCTCAGCGGAGCCGAAGTACCGTTCGAAGGGCTTGTAGTCGTCGACGTAGTGCACCGTTTCCTGTCATGTGATGTTGTGCTTTCGAGGGTTACCCTCTTGTTTTAGAGTTAAAGTTCGCTTGAGATTCCGGGATTTTAGGGTCTCCGGGTGGCCGTTGTTCAATGGGTTCTCTTGGAGCAAGAAACGGATATATGAGTGCGGGTTGTTTCTTTACTTCACACCTTCGAAGAGCGTGTTCATGGTTTCACGGTGCCAATGTGACATTGGGCTGGCTAGGACTCGCACTCGCACTCACCAACGAGACGCTGTGTGTCAAAGTCGCCAACTGAAAAATATCCTGGTCCGCACTGCTTACATGCCCTGTTCCAGCCAGACGACAAACCGATATCCGGAACGTGGCGCAAGCTGCTTGATAACTGCACAGGTGCTGGCTACTTGCCAGCAGGGGCCGCGAGGGATGCTGCATCTCTCTTTTCTCTCTTCCAACCCTGCCGACCTCGCTTTCTTCCTGAGATGATCGCTCCGGCTTGAGCACTCGGGACGATAACACGGGAAGAGACGGAGTTTGAAGGGAGGAGTGAGGCTGGAGCGAGGGAGAGCTGCGCTGCGAGTTGTCGCAGGACCCCTCGCCCGCTAAATTGCCCCTCTCTCTCAGTCCCTCACCTCGCTGATTTGTTTTTTTTTTGTGTTTACGGCGATTATCGCGCAGTCAGTTGCCTGTGACTGCGTTCTTTTTTGATTGCTGTTAAATAGTCAAAAGAGATTTTTTTTTTTTTTGTATATGCACCTGGTACCAGGGAAAGCCTGCTACACGGGAGCCAAGCTTCACGTGTTCGGCGGTACTGCAGAGCCACGGGCCTACGGGTCAAGTGGCTACCGATTTCCCAAACTAAAGCATCAAGGCTTGGCGCACCTTGGGGCTTGGCGCTTGCGCTGGACATAAGCTCGTCGAGACGTCAGCCACAGGGTTGAGCGGACGGGGTTGTGGCTCTGTGCTGCCTCCGACTCAAGCCTTGCAAGCTGTGGTTGACCGTCACGTTCCTGGACCCGGAGCGGCCTTTTTCTTTTCCTTCTTCTTCTTCTTCTTCTGTGTAAGCACCTGCTTTGTAGGAAATGCTTGAAGAGACTGCCAGTTGCGATAGCTCAAAGGAGCTGTAGCCCACACGAAACACAGGTAAAGCTGGGTTTAGTGGCGGGCGTAAGCGTTCAACAAAAAACGCCGTCGACACACCTTGTTCTGCCCGGTGGCGTAGCACATGAGGTACCGAATGAGGGGGAACAGGTAGTTGCAGTTCAGGACGAACGGCGTGGCGCTGAACGCGTCGAGCTGGCCGATGCGGTGCCACAGCGTTTCCCACGGAAGGTCCTCCTCCATGCGGAAGAGGTCGCCGCAGGGCTGCTCGACGCGCGAGACCAGCGGCGCCGGCGCGGCGCTGGTTGACAACGGCTCGGCTGCCGCGTGCAGCGGCTGGTCGGTCGACTGCGGCTTCGCCGTGTGCGGGGCGGCCTGCTCCGGGTCCGAGTGGTTCAGCGGCGCGCGCTGCTGCGGCGCGGTCTGCGCGGCGGGCGGCGCCGGCGGCGCGTCGCCGCCGCCGCCGGTGATCTCGCTGAGCCTCGTCATCACGTTGCCGACGATTTTGCTCGGGCAGTTGATGATACGGGCGCCCGGCGAGCCCGACCGGTTTGCAGCCTCCGGCAGCTCCTTCGGCAAGAACCCGTGGGCCAACGCCTGCTCGCAGGTCAGCTGCGTCTTCTCCGCGAGGAGGCACATCTTGATGAACCCGCGCAGCGACTCTGGCAGGTCGCCCGAGATCTCCGGGAAGTCGCCGGTCTCGTACGCGTTGCCGATGACGAACACGTACTGCTGCTGCTGCAGCCGGCGCTCCGCCCACGGCGGCCGGTTCGTCGACATCTCGAGCACCGTGCAGCCCACCGACCACAGGTCCGACAGCTTCGTGGTTCGGTTCTCCGCCATTTGCCCAGGGGACATGTAGGGGTACGTGCCGACGGCGCTGTTCCCCGGAACGCACGCGCCGCCGAGGACGGTGTGCCGGCGTGACAAGCCAAAGTCGGTGATTTTCGCGCCGCCGGTAGTGGTGACAAGGATGTTGCTCGGCTTGAGGTCCATGTGGATGATGTCGTTGGAGTGCAGGTACGCGAGGCCTTCGAGGATCTCCCGCGCGAAGTTCGCGACGGCGGACGGCGGCAGGGGGCCGAACAGCTGCAACAGGTCCGAAATGGAGCCTCCGGACACGTACTCCATGACAATGTCGGCATGCTGGGTCCCACTGTCCGACGAAACCGCGAAATCATGGACCTTGACAATGTTCTTGTGGTCGAGCCTCCGAAGAAGCTCGTACTCCTGCCTCGCCTTCCCAACGTCGACCTTCCAGTCCGTGCCGCTCGTCGTCACCCTTTTGACCGCCAGCTGCTCACCCGTGTCCCCGAGGGCCAGCCAGACCGTTCCGAACGCGCCCTTCCCCAGCAGCTCGTTTGTCACCCGGATCTCTTTGAACATCTTCCCCAGCGCGCCCCTGGAGGCGTTTCGCTGCTGCGTTTCGTCGTCGGAGTCCATCTCGGCCGCCATTGGGCTGTCCTTCGGGACCCGGACCATCGGATTCGTGTAGCCCGCGGTTTGAAAGCGGACTTCACGTCTCCTTTATTTTCTGTATTTCTGGCGCTTTGAGAGAGCACGACGAGATCTCTTTCTAGAAGAAAGAAAGAGACCCGCTTCCTGGCGTGGGTGTGTGTGTGTGTGTGTTTAAGGCCCATGGCTTTAAGTGGGTAAAGGCTGCATCGAAGCATAACCCCGGCTTTTCACAGTTCCGACACGCTGCTTTGGGTCCTGTGACTCTTGTGGGACAGAATCCTTCGGGGACCCGGACGTATAGAGCGTGGGAACTTGTCAGCTTCTCCATCCGGCACTCAGCTCAAGACTTCTGATTCATCTTGCGGTGTTAGCTACACGGGGGTTTCGGCCGCGTGCAACAGCTGAGTGTCTTTGCACTGGCCCGAGGACGTAGCAAGCTGTCTCCGTGCAATGCATTCGACCTGACTAGCTGTTCCAAAACTCCTGGTGCAAGCACCTGTCACAGTCGGCAGGGTCACAATTTTGAGTCCTGTTCTCGCTCGCATGGGGAAGTGGCGCGAATCACTTGTCGTCAAGCATTACGCAACACTGACGACTGCTGTATGGTGGCTATTCTGACGACAAACTTGAAGGACCGAAGCACGATGCGGTGTAGCGCACCATTCGAAGCGGGCAGGTCGCGTGGCATTTGCAAGCGAAATGGTGGAAAAGAACGTAGCCGGCACTGAACATAGATTGAACAAGCGGAACCATGGGTGTAAATAAGTTAGCATTTCTTTGGATGGAACAAAAGAAAACAGAGGAGAACACACTCTCTTGCATCGGGCCACACCGCTAGCTACACAGCTAGCGATAGGTTTTCTCAGGGGATAAGCTTCTATATCCACATTTGGGCCGTCGGTCAGAATTTGGAAAGGCCGCCGGAAAAAAAAAAAAAAAAAAAATGGCACTACCCAGGTGTGGCCCTAAAGCGTGAATGTAAATAGAGATTTTGTCCAAACACATTTTTTTGCACTTTTTTTGCACCAGGCTACAGCCAGGCCTTACGTTCAGCATGCTAAACGTACTGATTTCAGCACGTTAATTATTTTAACATGCTGAGTCAGTACGTTATCAGCACGCATCTTGTGTCCGAGATGCCACCCGAAGGCCACCCAAGCAGGCCTATGCAGGTCTTTCGAAGAACTGGGCGAATACAACAACGCATCGGCGGGTTTGGGGCAACTCCTGATTGCACTGTGGCAGGTGGTGGAGGGAGCAAGCTGGCTTGGATGTCTGCTCATGACAGATACACCCGTTTCTTCGGGCTTACAGGAGCCGGGAATTAGGGTGTATCATACCGTTTTTTTCCGGCTCGCTACGCGAGCCAAAGAATCAAGTGTTTGCATTAGAACACTGGGGGATGATAAATACTCCATTAATTCGACGACTCTGAAGGTCTTATATTGGCAAGCGTTGACGCAACACCATTCGAGTTCTTGTTGGGTGCCTGACAGTGTGCAATCAAGTTGTCGAGTTTGGTTCGCCTTCTTGATTCTTTTTGCTCGTTAGTACACAGAAGTCTTGAGGGCAGAACACGGCCAGTCAAAACAAGCCCAAGGACGAAGTTCTGGGTGTAGCTACGAACCAATACGGGTGCAAACAACAGGCGGAAAAAAGTGCAAAAAAACGTAAATAGGATCTTGGATTTTGCCCAAAACGAGCGTAAATAGGGCCACACGTGGCACTACCGTGACTGCATCGTCCCCCAGGCGCCGGCAGCGGTGGCCAATGTGCAATTGGAGGGGCAACCACTGCACCAGCAAAGGCTACAGAAGGAGTGCACGCAGGGGGAATCCCACTTCCCAGCACCAGTAGAAGTGGCCAGTTTGGATGCAAGTTGGACGGGCACGGGGGAAAGAACAACAGCTCTGCATGACACATCACGTGCGACACCGGCAGGCGAGCCAACTCAGTGCAAAAATTGCAGAAAAACAGTGAAAACGCAAAAACTTTAACTCTAAAAAAGCCGTTATCGGTCCAAATTTGGAAAATGGGCCGGAGACCAAGCTAATGCCCTGGGTTTTCTGGGCAAAAAAAAAAAAAGGGCCTCTGGCCGACATAGTGTGCCCTAGTGAGGAGCCGACAAACGGAATTGGTAACTTCAGACGCTATGTGAGCAGGAGAAGACGTAGATCGGCCGGTAGCCGGATCAGATCAGTGGGCTGGGTGGTCTAGTCACAATCCCGGATAACCGTTTCTAAAAAGCGGCCTCCTGGACAGGAGGCAGGGGATGTGGCGCCTTATTCTGCACTGAAGGAACACCGGTACAGACGGGACATCCGGAGTCCAGCGGAATTGTCACTTCCCCTAATGCCAACCAGCGGCTGCGTTGGAAACCAAGAGCAACAGCGCGGAGGCAGGGAATGCGCCTTGCGGAAGGTGATGCACTCCTCAACAAGGTCCGCAAGTCTTCGTATCTGCTGATGCTGTTACTATTTTGCGGAGGAGTGGTGAGGCATAGGACGCATGCGTCAATTTTATCGGCAGCGCACTTTACGACGACGAGAGGCGACGCTTTCCTCGCGCTGACGGCGCTCGCGCCGACTTTCGATGACTCTTTTAAAGGTACCTGACATCCTCCCCAAGTTGGTTAATAAGAAAGGTGTCATCAGCCAGGAGCCCTCGGCTGGGTGCGGGCTTGGCAGAGCTCGTTGTAACAAGCAACCCACGGCTCCGAAGATGGTTTCCGGGGAAAGTCAGCGGGAAAGAAAACTTTTGTTTCGTGCCGGAATGACCTAGAATTCGCACTAAAAGTTTTGCCCACAGTTTTTTTCCAGGGGATTTCGACCGTTTCACCTAAGCCCTGCCCAGAGATCTTCGGCGGAGTCTCGGCGTGGCCGCGATGGACGAGCGGGAATGGGAGCGAATGGCCTGCTCCGTCTCCGACGGCAGAGTCCGAGTGTACACTGCGACGACCACCGCCCTGGTGGACAAGCTGCACCTCGGAACGTCGCAAGCTAAAAGTCGTGCCACGTATTGTAAAGGATTGTGGAGGCTAAAAAGACGTGGGTAGCCTGTTTTGGCGGCGTATCAGAATTCCAGACCTGAAAAAGATAAAGGCAAGTGGGAAATCGATCAACGGGCACACCAACGATACTCTGGGCCAACAGCAGTATGCTCTCAAATGAGTCATGAGAGGGGGGTCAGATTTTCTTCTTTTTTGTGTAGTTTGCCCATTTTTCCTCCATGCTTGCTGTTGTCAGACTCGCCCACCCGAAAGCAGTTGATTTCTTTTCGGCGGGTTCTCTCTGGCGGTTCGTGAAACCTGCGCGAGATCTCTTTTCTCTTTCTTCCTTTTTCGCGCTTTAGGACAGACACACACTGCCTGTTCGCAACGCGTTCTGGGGACAGCACCTGTGATGTGCAGGAAGCCCTCGTGGATAATCACTTTTTACCCAACGTGAGTTTGCAGTCCACCGAGCCGCAGGTTTCGTTGAACGCAGTGCCTGATCGTTTTTTAGCGCTATTTGTGGATTAGAAGGTCGGTCTTTTAAAGTCTCCGGTTGACCGTAGAGGCTTGAGTATGGAGGGGGGTTGAGAAAAGTAAGAGGGTGCAGCTCGTTTCGGGTGTTGCGTCACTCCGTTGTGAAGTCCCCTAACGCGTTTAGAGGGTGTTTGGGATTGGGTAGGGTGTGGTCGTTCTGCTACGGCGTGAAAAGCCAGGAAGTTTCGACGCTAATCTTCGACTCTTGAATATGTTCACCGGGTTGTGTTTTTTTACGTGAAGCTGGATTCAGGACGCAAGTGAAAACGCCACGGTTTGCGGCGAGCTTTTCATTTCCTCCAACATTTCATGTTTGGTAATAAATTTAGAACAGGCAGAACAGGGGCCGACGGAGTCTGATGACTTGACACACAGATCGACAGGTTTGACTGAAGACGACCGAAAGTGTCTGATACGACTCAGACTCAACACTCGGCAGAAAAGTCGCTGCGTCATTTGTCTCGTAACGAGGCCAAAGAACGACTTCGATTGGGCTCGCAAACTCGTGTTCGGGGCTGTTCCATGGAAAGCGACAGTTGTATTCAAAATCGTACAGTCTCGCCTGCTGTGAACATAGTTCAGGAAGCTCATCATGTTTCACCAGAGACCTCGTCGAAAAGGGTCCTGACGATCTCGAATCGCAGCCAAACAGCATTGCCGTCCTTTTTCCGGCAAAACAGGGGTCTTTTAGGGTCCTTTTAGGGTTGGCGACACGTTTTGCGGGCGTTTTATGAATCCGCACCGGTGTGGATCAAACTTTCCTGGGGGTTCCGAATGTTTTTGGGCTCCCTGTGTAGAGCTTGCATATAAGTCGATCTTTGAGTGCGTGAGCCCCTCCGAAGAAAGGTCCATCACACTTGTGTAGAGCTTGCAGGCCGTTCTCGTGGCAGCTTTGTACTTTTAAGCGGAACCCCGTGCATGTTGTGAACCGGTCTTGTTAGCTTACACAAAACATGGCGGGGCAACCGCAAGGTTGTAAGTACAGAAATGAAAGATGGTGGGAAGCCCATTCGGCGAGAAAGGTCTGTGTCGTCTGCCACTCACTCCATTGAAGCCGAAGGGGCGGACGAGCTCTTTTGTAGCTGTGTTGCGGCCCACCCGCCGAAGGCTCCGGAATCAACTGGCGGCGCCTCAGATCCCCCCCGCCTGCCTTCGCCCGTCCACCGTCTTCAGATGGGCCGCTCGGTGTCGAGGAGGTGGGCCACGGCGACGTCGCACAGCAGCTATGACTAAAATCTGCCTGCTTTCGCCCTTCTACCGTCTTCAGATGGGCCACTCGGTGTCGAGCAGGCCACGGCGACGTGCACAGCAGCTGTGACACGACGGTGACGACGCCTCAAATCCGCCTGCCTTCGGCCTTCCACCGTCCTCAGGTGAGCCACTCGGTGTGGAGCAGGCCACGGCGACGTCGCACAGCAGCTAAGCTACGACTAAAATCTGCCTGCTTTCGCCCTTCCACCGTCTTCAGATGGCCACTCAGTATTGAGTAGATGGGCCACGGCGACGTGCACAGCAGCTGCAACACGACGGTGACGGCGCCTCAAATCCGCCTGCCTTCGCCCTTCCACCGTCTTCAGAGGAGCCACTCGGTGGGGCAGGCCACGGCGACGTCGCACAGCAGCTGCCTCAAATCCGCCTGCCGCGTCTTCAGATGGCCACTCAGTGTTGAGTAGGTTGGTCACGGCGACGTGCACAGCAGCTGGGACACGACGGTGGCGGCGCCTCAAATCCGCCTGCCTTTGCCTCCCACCGTCTTCAGATGGCCACTCAGTGTTGAGTAGGTTGGTCACGGCGACGTGCACGGCAGCTGCGACACGACGGTGGCGGCGCCTCAAATCCGCCTGCCTTCGGCCTCCCACCGTCTTCAGATGGCCACTCAGTGTTGAGTAGGTTGGTCACGGCGACGTGCACGGCAGCTGCGACACGACGGTGGCGGCGCCTCAAATCCGCCTGCCTTTGCCTCCCACCGTCTTCAGATGGCCACTCAGTGTTGAGTAGGTTGGTCACGGCGACGTGCACGGCAGCTGCGACACGACGGTGACGGCGCCTCAAATCCGCCTGCCTTCGCCTCCCACCGTCTTCAGATGGCCACTCAGTGTTGAGTAGGTTGGTCACGGCGACGTGCACGGCAGCTGCGACACGACGGTGGCGGCGCCTCAAATCCGCCTGCCTTCGCCTCCCACCGTCTTCAGATGGCCACTCAGTGTTGAGTAGGTTGGTCACGGCGACGTGCACGGCAGCTGCGACACGACGGTGGCGGCGCCTCAAATCCGCCTGCCTTCGGCCTCCCACCGTCTTCAGATGGCCACTCAGTGTTGAGTAGGTTGGTCACGGCGACGTGCACGGCAGCTGCGACACGACGGTGGCGGCGCCTCAAATCCGCCTGCCTTCGGCCTCCCACCGTCTTCAGATGGCCACTCAGTGTTGAGTAGGTTGGTCACGGCGACGTGCACGGCAGCTGCGACACGACGGTGGCGGCGCCTCAAATCCGCCTGCCTTCGGCCTCCCACCGTCTTCAGATGGCCACTCAGTGTTGAGTAGGTTGGTCACGGCGACGTGCACGGCAGCTGCGACACGACGGTGGCGGCGCCTCAAATCCGCCTGCCTTTGCCTCCCACCGTCTTCAGATGGCCACTCAGTGTTGAGTAGGTTGGTCACGGCGACGTGCACGGCAGCTGCGACACGACGGTGACGGCGCCTCAAATCCGCCTGCCTTCGCCCTTCCACCGTCTTCAGAGGAGCCACTCGGTGGGGCAGGCCACGGCGACGTCGCACAGCAGCTGCCTCAAATCCGCCTGCCGCGTCTTCAGATGGCCACTCAGCATTGAGTAGGTTGGTCACGGCGACGTGCACAGCAGCTGGGACACGACGGTGGCGGCGCCTCAAATCCGCCTGCCTTCGCCTCCCACCGTCTTCAGATGGCCACTCAGTGTTGAGTAGGTTGGTCACGGCGACGTGCACAGCAGCTGGGACACGACGGTGGCGGCGCCTCAAATCCGCCTGCCTTCGCCTCCCACCGTCTTCAGATGGCCACTCAGTGTTGAGTAGGTTGGTCACGGCGACGTGCACGGCAGCTGCGACACGACGGTGACGGCGCCTCAAATCCGCCTGCCTTCGCCCTTCCACCGTCTTCAGAGGAGCCACTCGGTGGGGCAGGCCACGGCGACGTCGCACAGCAGCTGCCTCAAATCCGCCTGCCGCGTCTTCAGATGGCCACTCAGCATTGAGTAGGTTGGTCACGGCGACGTGCACAGCAGCTGGGACACGACGGTGGCGGCGCCTCAAATCCGCCTGCCTTCGCCTCCCACCGTCTTCAGATGGCCACTCAGTGTTGAGTAGGTTGGTCACGGCGACGTGCACGGCAGCTGCGACACGACGGTGACGGCGCCTCAAATCCGCCTGCCTTCGGCCTCCCACCGTCTTCAGATGGCCACTCAGTGTTGAGTAGGTTGGTCACGGCGACGTGCACGGCAGCTGCGACACGACGGTGGCGGCGCCTCAAATCCGTCTGCCTTTGCCCTCCCACCGTCTTCAGATGGGCCGCTCGGTGTCGAGGAGGTGGGCGACGGCGACGTCGCGCAGCAGCTGGGACACGACGGTGGCGGCGCCTCAAATCCGCCTGCCTTCGCCCTTCCACCGTCTTCAGAGGAGCCACTCGGTGGGGCAGGCCACGGCGACGTCGCACAGCAGCTGCCTCAAATCCGCCTGCCGCGTCTTCAGATGGCCACTCAGCATTGAGTAGGTTGGTCACGGCGACGTGCACAGCAGCTGGGACACGACGGTGGCGGCGCCTCAAATCCGCCTGCCTTCGCCTCCCACCGTCTTCAGATGGCCACTCAGTGTTGAGTAGGTTGGTCACGGCGACGTGCACGGCAGCTGCGACACGACGGTGACGGCGCCTCAAATCCGCCTGCCTTCGGCCTCCCACCGTCTTCAGAGGAGCCACTCGGTGGGGCAGGCCACGGCGACGTGCACGGCAGCTGCGACACGACGGTGACGGCGCCTCAAATCCGCCTGCCTTCGGCCTCCCACCGTCTTCAGATGGCCACTCAGTGTTGAGTAGGTTGGTCACGGCGACGTGCACGGCAGCTGCGACACGACGGTGGCGGCGCCTCAAATCCGCCTGCCTTTGCCTCCCACCGTCTTCAGATGGCCACTCAGTGTTGAGTAGGTTGGTCACGGCGACGTGCACGGCAGCTGCGACACGACGGTGACGGCGCCTCAAATCCGCCTGCCTTCGCCCTTCCACCGTCTTCAGAGGAGCCACTCGGTGGGGCAGGCCACGGCGACGTCGCACAGCAGCTGCCTCAAATCCGCCTGCCGCGTCTTCAGATGGCCACTCAGCATTGAGTAGGTTGGTCACGGCGACGTGCACAGCAGCTGGGACACGACGGTGGCGGCGCCTCAAATCCGCCTGCCTTCGCCTCCCACCGTCTTCAGATGGCCACTCAGTGTTGAGTAGGTTGGTCACGGCGACGTGCACGGCAGCTGCGACACGACGGTGACGGCGCCTCAAATCCGCCTGCCTTCGGCCTCCCACCGTCTTCAGATGGCCACTCAGTGTTGAGTAGGTTGGTCACGGCGACGTGCACGGCAGCTGCGACACGACGGTGGCGGCGCCTCAAATCCGCCTGCCTTCGGCCTCCCACCGTCTTCAGATGGCCACTCAGTGTTGAGTAGGTTGGTCACGGCGACGTGCACGGCAGCTGCGACACGACGGTGGCGGCGCCTCAAATCCGCCTGCCTTCGCCTCCCACCGTCTTCAGATGGCCACTCAGTGTTGAGTAGGTTGGTCACGGCGACGTGCACGGCAGCTGCGACACGACGGTGACGGCGCCTCAAATCCGCCTGCCTTCGGCCTCCCACCGTCTTCAGATGGCCACTCAGTGTTGAGTAGGTTGGTCACGGCGACGTGCACGGCAGCTGCGACACGACGGTGGCGGCGCCTCAAATCCGCCTGCCTTCGGCCTCCCACCGTCTTCAGATGGCCACTCAGTGTTGAGTAGGTTGGTCACGGCGACGTGCACGGCAGCTGCGACACGACGGTGGCGGCGCCTCAAATCCGCCTGCCTTCGGCCTCCCACCGTCTTCAGATGGCCACTCAGTGTTGAGTAGGTTGGTCACGGCGACGTGCACGGCAGCTGCGACACGACGGTGACGGCGCCTCAAATCCGCCTGCCTTCGGCCTCCCACCGTCTTCAGATGGCCACTCAGTGTTGAGTAGGTTGGTCACGGCGACGTGCACGGCAGCTGCGACACGACGGTGGCGGCGCCTCAAATCCGTCTGCCTTTGCCCTCCCACCGTCTTCAGATGGGCCGCTCGGTGTCGAGGAGGTGGGCGACGGCGACGTCGCGCAGCAGCTGGGACACGACGGTGGCGGCGCCTCAAATCCGCCTGCCTTCGCCCTTCCACCGTCTTCAGAGGAGCCACTCGGTGGGGCAGGCCACGGCGACGTCGCACAGCAGCTGCCTCAAATCCGCCTGCCGCGTCTTCAGATGGCCACTCAGCATTGAGTAGGTTGGTCACGGCGACGTGCACAGCAGCTGGGACACGACGGTGGCGGCGCCTCAAATCCGCCTGCCTTCGCCTCCCACCGTCTTCAGATGGCCACTCAGTGTTGAGTAGGTTGGTCACGGCGACGTGCACGGCAGCTGCGACACGACGGTGGCGGCGCCTCAAATCCGCCTGCCTTTGCCTCCCACCGTCTTCAGATGGCCACTCAGTGTTGAGTAGGTTGGTCACGGCGACGTGCACGGCAGCTGCGACACGACGGTGGCGGCGCCTCAAATCCGTCTGCCTTTGCCCTCCCACCGTCTTCAGATGGGCCGCTCGGTGTCGAGGAGGTGGGCGACGGCGACGTCGCGCAGCAGCTGGGACACGACGGTGGCGGCGGTGCCCCTCGGGATCGGCACCGCCAGCGCGCGGCCTCGCGGCTTCGCGGGTTTGCCGGCGGCGTCCCGGCTGCCGAGCGCTTCGCCCGGCGCCGGTTCGCCTCCGCAGCACCGGAGGGGGAGGGGGCGCGGCACGCTCGACGTGCGCAGGTCGTCTCTGATGCCGACGAGCGCTTGCGCGAACTGCGCAATCAGCCGACTGCTGGCCGCCATAGCAGCTCGCAGCGTCTTCGGCAGCTGTTGTATTTTCAAGCGTTGTTTGTGGATTAGAAGGTCGGTAGTGTTAAAGTCTCGTCTAGTCAACGATTCCCCTCGCATACTTTCAAGAATTGAAGGATGCTTAAAGTCTGCATGCCCTTGCCCCAGGCTCACTCCGGGCTGCAGCAGGCGGCTGTGGCTGGGCGAGCAGCTCGCGGATGCGCGAACGCAGTTTCGACGTCTTGTTCCCAAAGGATTCGGCAGTTTCGTTTACGAAGATGGCGAAGCTGTGGTTCTTCGCATAGCACGCCCCGCACACGTCCATGCCACACCTGTGTCCTCTGCCCTGAGGGCAATGGTCCTCTCGCTCTCCCACAGGCGTCGCACTCCCAGGAGGGCTCGTGCCCTCACTGACTCAGCAGTTCCTCCTGTGTCAGCTGCTTCATCAACTTACCGCTTAGACACTTCATCGGGACTTCGTCGTCGGATTCCTCACTAGTAGCCTCATCCACCGCCGCTTTCCTCCTTTTCGTGCTCCGGTTGTTGTCGCTGTCGCGCTTGCGCGAGTGGCGGGCTCGCTCATGCTGGCTGGCACTCGTTTTCGTCATTTTATTACCTCCGAGGGCTAACCTGCAGATACCGAGAAAAAGGTGAACCTTGGGGGTTTGAGCCCCAGAAGGTCAAAATGGTGGTTAAAAATGTGTCTCCACAGTCGGGCAAGTCGTCAAAAGCCCCCAACTGGCGGAATTGATAATTTCACCGGCGCAGGCAGTGGAACGTGGAAATCCGTGGAAATTTCCACGATTTCCATTTCCACGATTTCCATTTCCACGTGGATCCACGTCCGAACCTTGTTAAAGATAACACAGTGGTGTCACCTGAAGGGGGTAACCTCAGGGCCGCCCACGTAGTAAAGCCGTTAAGCACTGGGAACTCTTAAGTAAACGGACCTCAGCCGTTTAGCAGCGGCTGCCGCTTTTCCTGTGACGCCTTTTGTATGTAGTTGGTTTTTGTCAATAGGCTACTGAGTAGGAAGAGTAGTGTTGGCACTCTTCTGTGAAGTTCCCTCGTAGCTCGCCGGGAAAGGGCACTCCAGTGAAACTGGGTATGTCACCTGGGTTATGGGGGCATTGTCTCGTGTGGATTTTGAGACCTATTTCTCCCACGAACGGTGAGCCAACTTTGGTGACCGTTATTCCGCAGTGGGCACATCGATATGTTTCCCGACTTGCATGGTTTACTTGTGTGTACATGGGGTGTACTCGGGAAGTACTTGGGAAGTTCACGGGAAGTTCTAATTGCAAAAAATCGCCAGAAATCGCCCTTTTACCCTATTTGGGGTGTACTTGAGAAGTACTTGGGAAGTACTTGGGAAGAATGCTTTGTGCGCTTCACTCCGTGACGATCATGATCCGTTCAATGAAATGAACGCGAAAGGAAGAAAACTAAACGAATTGCACTTACGATGGGGTAACCCCCCGAGATAGCCGCTGAATGGTGAGAGAAACTTTTGTTGTCCGATTCCTTTGGAATCCGGTGCCCAACACCTTCCTAGAGAGCGGTTCGTTACGCGCACGATGAATCGACAGTACTTGGGAAGTACTTGGGAGGTTCTTAGTAATGTCATGAGAAGTTAAGTTTTCTACTGTGGATCACACCATTGCAGAAAAGAAAAGACGAATGGGTATACCTCCAGTTGAATGCCCAGGATACCCATGGCAGTAGACTGCCCGACGAGAGTCGACGGGCAGTGCGGGGGCCTCTGCAGCTCGCCGGCGGCCGTCTTCTGCCAGAAGCCGTTGTCGCGCTGTGCGGGGCCGGGGAAAGCCAGGGCGAAGCGCTTGCCGCCCTTGCCGGCAGTCACAGTAGACAGGAAGGTCCCGAGATGCTGCGTGGCGGATCGCACGACGCGGTCGTGAAGCCCCGGGGCGAAGTGGCGCAGGGCCTGAGTGTGCGATAGTGTTGTTTTTTTTTGTATAAGCACCTGCTTTGTAGGAAATACTTGAGGAGGCTTCCAGCTGCAAAAGATCAAAGGAGGTAAATGTGCTGTAGCCCGCACGAAACGCAGGTGAATCTGGGTTCAGTGGCGGGCGTAAGCGTTCAAGGCAAGGTACCAGGGAAAGCCTGCTACACGGGAGCCAAGCTTCACGTGTTCGGCGGTACTGCAGAGCCACGGGCCTACGTGGTCAAGTGGCTACCGATTTCCCAAACTAAAGCATCAAGGCGTGGCGCACCTTGGGCTTGGCGCTTGCGCTGAACACAAGCTCGTCGAGACAGTCAGCCACAAGGCAGAGCGGACGGGGTTGTGGCACTGTGCTGCCTCCAACTCAAGCTTTGCAAGCTGTGGTTGACCGTCACGTTTCTGGACCCGTTTCCTTTTCGTTTTCCTTTCCTATACAGGCCAACCCGGCCAAGCACCTGCTTTGTAGGAACCACTTGGGGAAGCTGGTGTCGTTTTTAGAGTTGAAGTTCGCTTGAAATTCCGGGGATTTAGGGTCTCCGTGTGACCGTTCATGAATGGGTTCTCTTAGAGCAAGAAAAGGGTATATGGTTACGGGTTGTATATTTGGTGTACCCTTTCGTTATGGGTTATGGCTAGCCATGTCCGGGACTGTTTGTGACCGACACCAAGTACATTCCTTTTCGTGGAATGTAGTCTTGGGCCCCCCACGTTCTACAAGTTGAGCATTGAGTTCTTTAAGGTTGAGCAGGGGTTGCCTTGTCTTTTTGCAGCAATTGCTAGGGGCCTGCTTGCTATGGCCTGCCCATTAACTGGCAACGGAATCTTCTAATAATGTACACTTTGCAATAGGGATGTAAACGTGTACGTCGGTGCTGATAACCGTACTGTCGCAGGTAGCCTGGCAAGAAAGCCGAAGAAAGCATGAGGCCTACCACAACTCTGGCACCGCAGGCACTGCAACTGTGATCGTTCGCAGCAACAGCTAAAACAGATGCCAACGGTGTGGTTGGGCCACACGACGAGGTTCAGGACGCTAATAAAGCCGTTCACGGTTTGTGGCATAGGCTCATTTTCCCAAGCAATTCATGTTCGGCAAAAAAGACAGGCGCTTCGTTTTGTCTGTGCCGGTTGATCGTTTTCCCTGTCCTTTTCAGGTAAGGAATTCTGTACGTCTTCGTCTTTTTAGCCTGCACAATGAATGGCAACCCGCAAGTTTGTTCGTGCGTCCGTGTGTAAACCCTGTTTTGAGTGATTTAACACAGCACGCTGCCATCCGACACTTTTTGATATAGACAAGCAAGCTTGTTACCATAAAAAAGACAGGCGCTTCGTTTTGTTTGTGCGTGCCGGGTGATCGTTTTCCCACTTGTATTTACCCGGTGTATATTCAGGTGAGGAATCTGATCAACCACCAAAACACGCTGCCTACGTCTTTTTAGCCTGCACAATACACTGAAGGGCGACCCGCAAGATTGTTAGAACTAAAAAAAGAGAGCCTACCTCAACGCCGACGTCAATGTGGGGTCCTGACCGGTCCTTCTTGCCGTGCACGTCAAAGTGGACGCAGCCCGAGGGATCCCCTCGGAATTTGTCCTGGAACAGGTGCAGCGCGGAGTGCCACGGCGACAACGGCAGCTCGCCGCAGTGCAGGTAGTTCGGGTCGAGGCCCTCCCTCGGGTCCTGCAGCGCGCGCATGTTCCAAACCACGAACGAGCACTGCCCCCGCAGGAACGGCGACACGGAGAGGCGGAGGACCAGCTCACTCGTGAACAGCTCGCGCCGGTGCAGCCTCCGACCCGAAATGCCGGACACCCAGGCCCAGTTGCCGTCCCTCCACACCTCTTTGCCGTGCGGCGCTGTCAGAAGCACGGGGCCATCAAGGCTGAGACAGTACGGCGTCGTCGGCATGCCGTCGACACGCGACCTTGCCGCCGGCAGAGACAAGACTGAAGCCGTTGATTCCGAGGGCAAGAACGCAGGGGGGGGTTGCTGATTGTGGTGCCTCTGCGAACCACCGCCTGGCGGTGCCTGCGCAGTCGACGCGCCCGGCAACGCGAGACACCGACTTCTGTTGCTGCTGGCGGCGCTGGCAGCCCCCGTCGTGGACGTGGCGCGGCGGGCAAACACGCAGAGCATCGGCTTCCCTGCATACGCACACTTGCCGTTGCCGGGCACGGCGTCGTCGGCTACTCGGCTTGGGTGGGTGGCCCGCCGCATGCGCCCCACCCCTTCCGGGGGGGTGTGCCGAGTCGTGTTCACTTTCTTTTGTGCGGCTTATTTTTTCCCCCTTGAAGAAGTGTGAAAACGGGTTTTTGCTTGGAGGCTTTTCGTGTTATTTTGCAAAATGCTTCGGGCTATCTTTGTGTCTGTGCTTTCGGTCGTCTTCTTCCACCATGGTTAAGTGCGCAAATGGTGTCAGCCGAAGCTAGTAAAGCGTCGGCGCTACCCACGTTATGTTTGTTTAGAAGCGTGCAAAACACGTTGGTCATCAGCCTCAGACAAGCCAAGTTATAGTGCATAGGGATGACAACATGTGTACCATGGTTGCGGTGCTGGTTTGGGGAACCGGTGTGTGCATATTCGGTACGCACGTTCAATAGTGAGAGGTTGCGGCTCTGCAATAGATACCGCAGATACCGTCTTCGATGCACAGCCGTTAAGACCGCAGCTGGGGCAAATCCATGTGATATCAAGCGGAAGGCTGAGAAAGCGGCTGATTAAGTGGGCAATTGAGCGCAAAAAAGCTAGGGAAACGAGCAGCGCGGAAATGATGGCTTCTTCTGATGAAGGGGGGGGGAAGGACAGGTGGGGAAGGGTTTGGTCAACTGCTGGCCAAAACTCCCGGACAGTCTGGCAAGACGGGGTAGGATCCGGACGACAAGAATTAGCAACAGCCCTGGCGGAAGGGTGTTGGCGGGCACAGAAAATAATAAGTATCCCGAGGTTTCATTCCAGTCGGATTTGAGTGACACGAAACCTGGTAACTCCATTGCTAATGCATGTCGAAGAATCCAACTCGATTCAACTCCGTGGCCTCAAAACCGCGGGGACGAGATGGGTACAATTGACCGAGAACCAGCGCTAGCTTCGGAGGGGACCAGTTGCTAGATGTTTCGATACCGGTTGACGAGCTAGTTTGCGCCTCTTCACATCAGCGTCAACCTCATCCGAGGCCTCCTATCCAGGCGGCGACTTTGCGGCATTTCTGGGACTTAGGTATGTTCCAAACCACGAACGAGCACTGCCCCCGCAGGAACGGCGACACGGAGAGGCGGAGGACCAGCTCACTCGTGAACAGCTCGCGCCGGTGCAGCCTCCGACCCGAAATGCCGGACACCCAGGCCCAGTTGCCGTCCCTCCACACCTCTTTGCCGTGCGGCGCTGTCAGAAGCACGGGGCCATCAAGGCTGAGACAGTACGGCGTCGTCGGCATGCCGTCGACACGCGACCTTGCCGCCGGCAGAGACAAGACTGAAGCCGTTGATTCCGAGGGCAAGAACGCAGGGGGGGGTTGCTGATTGTGGTGCCTCTGCGAACCACCGCCTGGCGGTGCCTGCGCAGTCGACGCGCCCGGCAACGCGAGACACCGACTTCTGTTGCTGCTGGCGGCGCTGGCAGCCCCCGTCGTGGACGTGGCGCGGCGGGCAAACACGCAGAGCATCGGCTTCCCTGCATACGCACACTTGCCGTTGCCGGGCACGGCGTCGTCGGCTACTCGGCTTGGGTGGGTGGCCCGCCGCATGCGCCCCACCCCTTCCGGGGGGGTGTGCCGAGTCGTGTTCACTTTCTTTTGTGCGGCTTATTTTTTCCCCCTTGAAGAAGTGTGAAAACGGGTTTTTGCTTGGAGGCTTTTCGTGTTATTTTGCAAAATGCTTCGGGCTATCTTTGTGTCTGTGCTTTCGGTCGTCTTCTTCCACCATGGTTAAGTGCGCAAATGGTGTCAGCCGAAGCTAGTAAAGCGTCGGCGCTACCCACGTTATGTTTGTTTAGAAGCGTGCAAAACACGTTGGTCATCAGCCTCAGACAAGCCAAGTTATAGTGCATAGGGATGACAACATGTGTACCATGGTTGCGGTGCTGGTTTGGGGAACCGGTGTGTGCATATTCGGTACGCACGTTCAATAGTGAGAGGTTGCGGCTCTGCAATAGATACCGCAGATACCGTCTTCGATGCACAGCCGTTAAGACCGCAGCTGGGGCAAATCCATGTGATATCAAGCGGAAGGCTGAGAAAGCGGCTGATTAAGTGGGCAATTGAGCGCAAAAAAGCTAGGGAAACGAGCAGCGCGGAAATGATGGCTTCTTCTGATGAAGGGGGGGGGAAGGACAGGTGGGGAAGGGTTTGGTCAACTGCTGGCCAAAACTCCCGGACAGTCTGGCAAGACGGGGTAGGATCCGGACGACAAGAATTAGCAACAGCCCTGGCGGAAGGGTGTTGGCGGGCACAGAAAATAATAAGTATCCCGAGGTTTCATTCCAGTCGGATTTGAGTGACACGAAACCTGGTAACTCCATTGCTAATGCATGTCGAAGAATCCAACTCGATTCAACTCCGTGGCCTCAAAACCGCGGGGACGAGATGGGTACAATTGACCGAGAACCAGCGCTAGCTTCGGAGGGGACCAGTTGCTAGATGTTTCGATACCGGTTGACGAGCTAGTTTGCGCCTCTTCACATCAGCGTCAACCTCATCCGAGGCCTCCTATCCAGGCGGCGACTTTGCGGCATTTCTGGGACTTAGGTCCTCATTCACAAGCAGAGCACCCTGAGAGTGATCTATTGAAGTGATTTTGAAAGTACCTTTTCTGGGATTTCTGCTCCGAATGCGCGGAGCACTCCGGTAGATAGGGCACTCCATTCTGAGCGGAGGCGAATCAATTCACACGAGCATTCCGTTGGAAAGGGATGTTTTCACAGAAGTGCTGCGGCGCAGCCTGCGCAACTACCCCGGTTACGCGGTCTTTTGCAGCTTCGCTTTCTGTTTGAAGTAGTCGACACGGGACAAGACGTCCGAACCGACCGAGTCCGCTGCGGCGACGGCGGCGGCGGCGGCGGCTTGGGGGGGCGCCGCCAGCTTCCGCTTGCGCGCCGCGCGGACGACGTCGAGGACTTCCTTCGCGTCGTTCGCCTTCGAGAGCTGCGGGTGGCTCGGGTCGACCGCGAAGCGGCTGTCGGCCAGCTTCGTGAACCGCGCCGCCGCCCGCGCCGCCGCGCGGCTGACGGGCGGCGCTTCCTGCCGCTCCTGCTCCTGCTGCTGCTGCTGCTTCTGCTGGGCGGCGGGCGTCCGGTCGTTGGCGACGGTGGCAAGCACGGCGCGCATGCGCTGCTGCCGCTTCGCCTCCCTCTCCTCCGCTCCGGCCGCGACCTTGCGGCTCTTCTGCAGCTTCCGCTTCTCCTTTTTCGTCGTGCGCTTCCTCCTGGCCGGCCGACCCTCGTGGTCTTCGTCGTCGTCGCCGCCGCTGCCGTCGCCGCCAGAGTCCTCGTCCAGCAGCCCGCCCATGACCTCCCGCAGCTTCTGCTTGCTGGCCACCTCGACCTCTTCGCCTCCATCGGCGGGGCCACCGCCAGCCCTGCGCTGGTCCTTCAGCTGCTTCTTGGCTTGCTTCCGGCCTTCGCGCTTCTTCCGCTGGCGCTTCTCCCACACCGTTTCGCCGTCGCGGTTCTGCTTCGCGTAAAGGGCGTCCTTCAGGTCTTTCCCGCCCTCCTTCGCGCCCAGGTGCAGCGTGCCCTCCAAGTCGCCAGTGACTTCTCCGTCCAGGTCAGCGCTGTGTATTGCGCAGTGTGTGTCTTGACGGTCTAAAGTGCGCCAGGTTGAGAACTACGAAACGACCCGCGAATTTCGCTAAGAATCTCAAGCCAAAAGACGCAAAAGGAGGTGCCCCTCTTTTGGCGTTTATTAGAGTTAAAGTTCGCTTGAAATTCCAGGGTCTCCGTGCGACCGTTGATAAATTGCTATTGTGGTTCAGAGTTTCAGTGTTTCAGGGTAGGTTGACCATTGAAGCTGGGAGTCGGGTAGTGAACGGACGTAGACATAATTACACACTTTTGTGCGAGAAAGTCAAGCACTGCACACCCACTTAATTCTCACCAAAAGCGGGACTCTTGTTGCGTTAGCGTTATTTATCCTTTGACAGAGTGAGCCATAGCCTATCGTCTCACTTTTAAGACACGGCTGTGCCACCCATGCTCTTGACAGACGCTAGCGTCCGGCACTATGCATGTGTGGTACATTCGTTGGGCGCTCTTGTTGCGTCAGTAGTGAATTTGTTGCATTAGTGTGTGGGCCTTTGAAGCGTGGACGATGCCTCTCGCGCTGCTCCCCTTGAGGTTCCTGGCTCATGCCAAAGCGCCGCCGCCCGGGTTAAGGGGTTGCGGCATCAGGCGTGGGCCAGGGCCAGGGAGGCTGTTCGGAGGGGTCACGTTCGCGGGCTTCGTTACTTCACTGCCCCCGGCTCTCTCCCCGGCCTTCGTCCGGGGGAGCCCGCGCGAATTTGTTGCATTAGTGTAATTGTCAGGCCTTCGACTACCCGCGTCAGTAGAGAGTCATTTGCACGCAAACGAGTACCACAAAAGTCGGTTTTCCTTTTACCCTCCCCGTGAACGTATCACCCCCTTTTGGCAAAATTCCGCTGGGGGCGACATACTCAAGGGTTGACTACTCAAGGGTTTGCCACAGCGCTACCCAGCCGAGGCTGAGGTCTGTAGCTGCCCCATGATCCTTCCCAGCCGACTACTCAAGGGGTTTATGGGGGGGGTGACATGTTCACGGTGGCGGGTAAGTACTTTGTTCATTTACTCCGCGTTCCTGTACGATTCTACTTCACAACTCAGAGGTAGATTCCTGCCACATGGACTTCTTGCATGATGTGTTAAGCTACGACGTGCTCACGTTTGCCGTCCCCCAATAGAAATAAAAGCAATACCTGGCTCCTTCGTCATCCGACGTGAGGTCCGCCAGCTGCTGTTTCACTAGCTCTGCATCATCTGCACTGATTTCGTCGTCGTCGTCATCGGACCAGACAGCTTCGATACCTCTTGCCTCGCCCTGTGACTCGCTGCCTTCTTCTTCGCCCTCTTCGGCTTCACCAGCGCTGTGCGCGTCAGGAAGATTTTCGGTCAAGCCGCCTACGCCTTCGAAAAGGCACGCGTACTTATTCCGAATTGCTTTGACCTGCGGTGTACTTTCGTAAGTTGGCGCCCCATGTCATTCGGAAACAGGTTTGGTACGACAGGTACACTTAAGCCGGTCACTGCATCGAATTGCCTGCCGCTGTTCATTGTAGCGAATCGAGGTCCACCACAGTCTATCAGGTCCATCCCTATCCCCTAGAGCTGCACAGAATTGCCTGGAGCTGCATTCTTCTGTCTATCGCAGTCTATCCGGAGGGGATGGACCGGCTTAGGGACATTAACAAGGACCTTGTCATGGACAACCTTGCAAGTGTGTACTACTTGTCATACCTAAAGAAATTTCTCTCTGGCTTACCCACAAAAGTCAGTTGGCTGAGGAAAGTATGAGAGAGAGAGAGGAAGAGACGAGTTAGAGTATGCAGGGACCATCTCTCCAGGGTGTTTCCGGTCTCCTCACTTCTCTTCGTGCTACTACGGCGGGCGTAAGTCGCTCCGGAGGCGCGCTATAGGTTGCGGCTCTGCTACAGCGAGTGGTTGGCGCTGCAGCGGGCGCTCTGGCCGGCGCAGTATGATATAGAAACCACTACATTCAGTTTCAAGTCGGAAGACACTGCCTGAGCTGCGGTGATGTCTCGTCGGGACTAGGTATCTACAGCGGAACACAGCCGATCTTGTCGTTTTGAAGTCTGGGTTTTCCGCTGGAGGCCAGAAAAGTGTTTGACTAGCTTGAGTAGTGGCGAGGCCCGAAAATGACCCCATTTTGGGGGCTCTCCCCCTCGCAGAGCCCGCTCCGGGGCCCACCTGGGCCCACCTGGGCCCATTCGTGGGCCTTCGGAGACCCCTTTACCTCGACTCAGCCCGTCAAAAACCGTTTGGGACCCGTTTTGGGCCACACAGATGGGGGTTCGGGCCAGTATAGGGTGACGTCAAAAAAGATTTATTAGTGCAAAGGGGGGGGGTTTGGCATCGTCTCATATAGAAACCACTACATTCAGTTTCAAGTCGGAAGATACTGCCTGAGCTGCGGTGATGTCTCGTCGGGACTAGGTCTCCCGACTCACAATTTTCTTCCCTTCTCTGGGATGCCGGCCGTGACGATCCTAGCTTCTTCGTAACATTTGCGGAGACGCCGGCGTTGCGTCGGCGGTTAGCCCATAAGAGCCTATATTTCGCTTACCTACCCTCCACCGTGTTTAAGATGTTTAAGACGAAGGTTTGACGGTGTACATTTGAATCAAGAGGGGTATCCGAACCCTGCAGTCGCCATGGGCGCAGAGCGCACCTGCAGTGGGCTGACCCGGCGACGTGTCCGTTGAGCTTGTGTGCTTTGGTAACGTTCCGGCGAACTACACGGTGGAGTCCAGCCTCAGAGGCTGGAGTTAAAGCTGGAGCTAAAAAAGCGGGTGTCACACCCGCTTTTCGGGTGGATTTACACGCGTTTTGGTTGTAGCACACCCGCTTTTCGGGTGTGACTCGGGTTCACCCTCTTTAAATCCATCTTCAGAGGCTGGATCCACCGTGTAGGCCAGGGGTTCCTTGTGCCACCTGATTACTTTCCGTTGGACTAGGGGCTGCTCCCGAAAGTCCGGTCAAGATCTGCAAACTGCAGGAACCTCTGAACTGATATCCTGGCATTGTTGAACGCTTACGCCCGCCACTAAACCCAGATTTACCTGTTTCGTGTGGGCTACAGCACATTTACCTCCCTTGAGATTGGAATATAAGTTCGGGCGAAGCAAAGCGTAGTTCGGGTGAAGCTAAGTTCTGGTGAGGCTAATTCTGGTGAAAGAAAAGTTCGGGCGAAGCAAAGCAAAGTTCGGGCGATGCTAAGTTCTGATGAAGCAAAGTTCGGGCGAAGCAAAGCAAAGTTCGAGCGATGCTAAGTTCTGGTGAAAGCAAAGTTCAGGCGAAGCAAAGCAAAGTTCGGGCGAAGCAAAGTTCTGGTGAGGCAAATGGGCGATGCTACGTTCTGGTAGGCTGACTCAAACTATCCAAGGTGACCCAAAACCGAAAGCCGTCGAAAGCGGTCGAAAAGTCTACGAACACTAAAAAATCTTCGCCTTCCTTTTCCATCCTGATCTGCTGTACTACGCTTCTCAGGCAGAGGACGTGTTCAGACGTGCCCCTGCCCGGCCTTCCCCCATTCTGTGTTGGAAGAAGGACGCTGTCAACTTGCCCGATTTGGTCACGTAGGGACTGCCGGATCCTCCCTCGCAGTACTGCGTTGTACAGCTTCCCGTAGCACGATACGAGTCAAATCACGCCGGTTGCCTTTCTTGTACAGCGGTTGGGTCTCAGACCGCATCCACTCTGCAGGCGGTGCCTGCATGTACGCCTCCCGACAAAACTCGGTGACCTTTTCTTCTACATCAGGGACGCGCAAGAATGCGTTCGGAACTCCATCCGGACCGGCCGCTTGCTGACCTTTAGCCTACGAGAGGCACCCGCAACTTCAGAGATCGTGGGCGGTTCTGTCTTCCAGAGGCAGTCAAGGCTTCTGGCTATTAGTCGCGGTATCGCGGATGTGTCCTCACAAGCACCGTGTTGTCTGCGGAGAGTTCGGAAGTGCTCATCGTACTCCCCCTTGACAGAGGGGGGAGACAGGCACGACTCTTCCAGAGGCAGGAAAGGGCCTTCCAGGCTGGGTGGGGGCTGTCACCCCGATGTTCTTCAAAGAAACGCAGCAGGGTGGCTACAGGGCGTGCGGCTGCAGCGTTGTAGTCCGCGTTGCCTCCTTCGCGCGGTCCCAGCAAGGCTTCCTCGAGCTCTGGTGTCGGTGGACCGTGACAAACTGCAGAACTCCTCATACGTGGCTGCGCGGGTGAGAGTATCTGCTAGAAGCGAAGATGCACGCCGTTGCCTTCGCCGGGTTGTAGTGCAGCGTTGAAGTCGCCCGCAACTACACAGTACTCGTTGTCGCGGACACGATCTAACAGAGTACTGAGGGCCAACTGATGCGCGCGCCCTGGCCGCCGAGTGTGGAGCGTAGACGTTTACGAGCCAGCCATCTTCGCCTGCCGCTGACTCTGTCCGCATCCACATCACTCGGTGGTTTTCGTAGCCTATTTCTTTCCAGGCTACTGTGGGTGCTACTAGCATTGCCACCCCGCCTTTCGACGGGTGTGGTGGGGCTGAGACTATGTGCAACTCCCAGCCCCATCCCACCTTCCTCGTCACAAATTCGCCTGCCACCCGGATCTGGTGCTCCTGCAACATGAGCACGTGCACTCCACGCATGATGCACAGGTGCACCAGATGGACGATCTGCTGTGTTCGGCACAGGGAACGCGCGTTCCAGCTGGCCACCTTCGTCACTCGGTTTGCAGTAAAAACTGCCAAACCCTGCCTCGGGGACTCCTTCTTTTCTCTGGCGCGGTCAAGACCAGATACTGCCCGAATGCTGCAAAACACCCCCCGACCGGTCAAATTGCCACTGTGGTCTTCAATTCGCCGGGCGGTGTTGTCAGCACTTCGGTTACCGCGTCGCGTCACGTACATGTCGCTGGCGGGTGGGGGATCGGCGACCGCAGCAGCAACTAAGGCGCGGTCAACAGTGTCGCCATGGTGAAGGCCCCCCCGCCCGCAAACCCGGGGAGGGTCACGCTAATACCCAGAATGCATGTGGCAAAAAAAAAAAGAAAAGAACTTGTATAAAGGTGCACCTTGTCGTCTTGACGCTGGCCTTCGGCTTCTTCCTCACTCGATTCACATGGTGCGAGGTAGGCTTCTAAGTCGTCCAGCTCTTCATCATCAGCAACGAAGGTCGATGCGAAAGACTGCGTTTCGTGTGTCCTTGAAAGGTTCTGGGGAACGATTCGTCGCAATGCTAAGAAAATGCACACTTGCACTAGCCCACCGTGACGCTTACAGACAGGACGTCAGACGTAACGCTTTGATATTGGGATCCGCGACTATTTTTCTCTGGCGAACGCATAAGCTAAATGACAGGTTGGGTGACGCTGCCTTCCTTCGCCAGTTTAGGGGAAGGACGGGATGTCGCTATAGGTTGCGGCTCTGCTACAGCGAGTGGTTGGCGCTGCAGCGGGCGCTCTGGCCGGCGCAGTATGATATAGAAACCACTACATTCAGTTTCAAGTCGGAAGACATTGCCTGAGCTGCGGTGATGTCTCGTCGGGATTAGGTCTCCCGACTCACAATCTTCTTCCCTTCTGGGAGTGACGAACCTAGCTTCTTCGTAACGAACCTGGCTGCTTCGGCAGTGACACCGGTTGAGGAAACCCATTTTGAGGTCACGAACGACAACACGAAAGACGAAGTGAAACAAAGAGCGGACCTTCCTTCTTTTGGGGTCTGCTTGGTCCCACGAGATCGCGAAGCGAGAATTTTGCAGCGCGTTGGTAACGAACGCCGTGTTGGCGTTGAATCCCGCTTGCAATTGGTCGCACTCTTCCCGGGGCTCTTCGTCAAAAACCTGCGGAGGGGTGTGTTTTCTCTTGCTTGTATATTCTGTTGATGCTTCGGATTCGTAGTAGCAATGAACTTTTTACTCCACCTTGTTTGGGAGGATTAGCTCATCGATAACATTCACTCACCAGCAGGCATTCTATTGGATCGAGTATTCATCTGCGAATGTGAGCTGGGCTATGTACCGTACTCGTCGCACCAACCGCAATACCACTTAGGAGCCTTAGGTTTCCTACGAGATGATCCTCCTGCAAGATGTAGCATAGCCGACATGAGCCGTGAGCTCAAAGAGCAACGAGGCCCGACGAGCGGTCGCTCGGCGCACGCAGCCTCGAGCTGACTAATAACGAGCCACCCGGTACCCGCTACGTGAAAACACGTGTACCGTGACCCAGGTTAGGACACGCTGCTTAACCAGAACTGACTGGTCAAAGATGCGGTCGTGACCAAAAACATGCAATCTCGAGCGCGATTGACCAAAGAGATACTGTAAGCATACCATCTCATCGGGAACAAAGCTCAAGTCGAAGACGGTGCCACTGCGCTCGATTTCCGTGCCGTCGCACTCTTTGTACACATGCGCAGCAGTCGCTTTCGAGTCAAACGTCACAATAGCATAATAGTACTTTAGTCGCTGCAGCTCGTATCGTCGGTACTGTGGATTGTTGACTTGTGGATGTTGGCTGGCAATCACAACACGGGCACTCGCTATCGACAGGCTAACAAACCCTGCTGAAGCTGCCAGACAGTAGTCTGCAATGAAGGCGTGCGCATTTGGAGTGTATGTCGGATCCCGTACAACAGTTACATCAGACGCAGCTTGATCCTAGAGCTCTCTAGCCTAGTATATTGGTTAAACGATTCGCATGCGATAATAAGTATCGCATGCGCACAAGATTATCGCATATAATCGGCATGCGATAATATGCGATAAGGGTAGAAAGTCTGTTGTGACTTGACCTTGGCTGGGAAAACACAACGTCCCCGGAGGGGAGAAACGAAGATCCGGGTGTTCATGAGGACCAGGGGGGCATCGAAAGAGACCGACAAATCGAAAAAACACCGAATTTCCGCGTTTAGAGGCAGGGTTTAACATACACTGAGTGATTTTTGGCGGACGAAAAAAAGTCGACAATTTGTCACAAGTCTGTCATGCCACACTGTGATGTTCGTGTGCATGAAGAGACTTTGCGTGTCATTTCGTTGTTGTATTGCTTTTCTTGTGGTCAGTTGGACTTGAACGGACCCCTTACCGCCACCATCCTACGGTTGCAGTCTGATGCTTGAATGGGAAAACTTGACTTCTTCTTTGAACCAGCTACACCCTGAAGACTGTGAAGTTCTCTTATCGAGTGATCCTGCTACCAGAAGCAGCAGAAGACGAGCAACATCGGAGACCGCAACATCAACAACAAAACCAGCGCGGGTCAAAAAGACGACACCGACGCGAGCGAAGAAGCGGCGAACGAACTCTGCGTCGAAGCCGACAACAAAACGGCGAAGAGGAGCCAATCGAAGCGCGGCCATCGCCCAAGCGCCGTGAAGAAGCAGAAATCGACGCGCAACCGATGAACCTGGACGAGCAGTCGAAGGAGAAGCGAGGCACCAAACGCGCGCCTGAGCGCGACGATCAAGACGAGCTAAAGAGGCGAAAGCATGACACACCACGTGCGAAGAGATAACTAGGTCTCTGGAACGGCTTATTGGCAACTTCCAAAGCACAAGGCCCCAACAGCATGATGTTTAGGGGACGCGCATCCTCCTCTAAGTCTGCGAGTCGCCTAGAAGTCGCCAAGCCCACATTGGTCATCGTCCAGGAATTTGGAACTTTGTCGTAGGCTCGAAGGACGCTGAAACGCGACTTTTGCGAATGGCGTAACTTACTGGCTACAGTACTGTAAGATCCACAGGCCATCGTCCCTAGGTTCGTGTGTGTGTGTGCCTGCTGGTAGGACATTTTGTGACTTGACCGCGCAGAAGGCGCAGAAAAGTGAGACTCTGGTGTTTCATTTCGCAAAGGCCCCAGAACGTTGCCAAGCTGACCTGCACACAGTAACAATCCGTTGTCGCAAGCAACTACAGCACCGCAAAGCACATCCTGGAATGTGACCAGTGCGCGGTCGAAAGGCCCAGAAGGAACCCGACTACTTGCTGAGATGTGAACCATGTTGATTTGTCAGCTGCTTCTGTTTGCCTGTAGCAGATTTCTGGGAAGAGTGATTGCACAGGTGCAGATGCCAGTTTCCTTCACAGGCCAATCTCCGACAACACAAACCCGTTAACCAACACGAAACCCCCGGAATTTCAAGCGAACTTCAACTCTAAAAAAAGTGCGTGCACAGTGAAAGTTAGAAAGAAATCCTTGTATGAAAGTTAGAAAAAAAATTGCGTTTTCAAAAACCCGGGTCCGGGGTCCCGAGCTACATACACCCCTGCACCTTTCCTGTTGAAAAGTTTTTTTTTCCAAAAGTTTTTTTTTTCCTAAGGTTTGGAAAGTTTTGCGTGCGCGCGAACATGGGCACAAAAAAAAAAAAAAACTTTCTACCCTAATTCATAATACTGTATTTGTACAGAGGATGTACCCCTGTAGGGTAGGTTCTGGGGGAAAGTTTGTGACTTTCTCTGGGGTTTGTAGCAAGAGTGCTATGAGAACCTTTCTGTGTGTCAACCACATCCAGATTCCGGTACCGACCCAATACCGCCAGCCCAGTAGATCGTGCCAGCTGATACTACGACAGATGGAGTTGTTCAGATGCTCCCCAGACGCAAGAAGCATCATATTATGGAGGTCTTCAGCAGACCATGAGCCGGCTTGCACGAAGGCAGTGTCATTCTGACTTGTGCACGAGGGAAGACTACTTCGGCGAGCCCCAGTGAAACAGCCGGAACCAGATAAAAGCCGTGAGAGATGTCGACGCACCGGCACTAAAAAGAGGCACCATCAGCGTTGGTTAGCAACCGTGCAAGCTCTCTTTCATCGTCTTCATCAACGACTTCGGCGTTGCTGACACGGGAGCCTCAGCCTTCCCCGGGAAGTGGCGACAAGGTGTATGCTCTTACGCTGCCTGGGTACGCCGCAATGCCGGGATCACGCACCGCCCACGTCTTGCAGCTGGAAGGAGGACGAAAGTGATGTTAAACGGCATAGAAGCAGTTTGCTCCAAACCCGTGTATCTGCAGGACGTACCCTTCGCTCAATAGAAACTGAAGTTTCCCATCAAGGCGTTAGCTGCCGCCGTACGTGCAGTTGCAAAGAAGAAGAGAGCCCGCAGCGCTACGCGATCCCGCGAGGTGAGCTCACCTGCCAGCCAGAGATTGGCATTCAAGAGGCATCTGTCTGTCGTCGGGTTGCTGACGATGGTCTCAGCTATGAGTAGGGTACGGAAGTGGGAAGTCGTGGATGTGTCAGGCGGCGCCCTACCAGTGCAAGGGTTGTTCGGTGGACGACTTCCGGATGAAGCAGGAGAAAATACAAGGAACTGTGAGAGCGTGATGGACACCCACAACGTACCGAAGCTTCTGCACACTATGTTGATCACACCAACATTTTCTACACACCAGCCACCACCAACCAACGCGGCTCGCGCAAGAAGGGATCGAGCCATGGTAGTTGTCAAGTTAGGTGACACTGGTAGTGGTCGGATGTCAGTTGTCGAAGCGTCACGGTAGCATGGCGGATGACCGATGCATTCTAGAGGAGTGTACGAGTGAGAAAGGCTCGCAACGAGCTCCGCGGACTCGTTTTCTCCCTTTCTGCGCCTCTCAAGCCATCCTGCCTCGCTCCGGGTCCCCCAAAGAAGTCTGCGATAATGTGCGATAATCGTGCGATAATCACTACCGCACATGCGATAATGTGCGACAATATGCAGCCTCCTGGAGGCGGAGCAGCGGAACGAGACGAGCCAGGGGGAACCGGCGCTGTCGCAAGGACGGCCGAAGTACCAAGGCGAGGATCGTGAAGGGGCACCGCAACAGCAACAACAGCAACAGCAACAGCAACCGCAACAGCAACAACAGCAACAGCGACCGCACCAGCAACAACAGCAACAACAGCAACAGCAACCGCACCAGCAACAGCAGCGACAGCCACAACAACAACGGCAACCGCGGCAACAGGCACAACAGCAACCACAACAACAGCAGCGACAGCAACAGAGGCAACCGCAACAGCAACAACAGCAGCAGCAACAGCACCAGCAACCGCAACAGCAGCAACAACAGCCACAGCAGCAACAGCAACCGCAACAGCAACGGCGGAACCGACCGCAACAACAAGAGCAACCGCAGCAGCGGCAACATCAGCAGTGGGTAGACGTCGTCAGACGTAAGGCGACCGTGTGCGGCGTGCACAGTTTCGACTGGAACGTGCCGATCCTCGAGTCGTGCTCATTCGAGGCGAAGAAGGAGGGGCTCTGGGTCGCACCCAGCGTCGATGAGGCCGAGACGGCGATGGGCGTGGCGGTCGATGCTGCGGCGCTGGCGACAGAGGAGGTTCGGTACGCGGTGTTGTGCCGACAGCCGTTCGAGAAGAGCGAGGCGCGCCACGTCCTCATGGAGACGGGCGTGGTGCAGCGGATGCACCTTTGGACGCACGGGGACGTTCGGCAGGCCGGGAAGGTAGGGAAGGTCCGGCAGGCGGCGACAGAAGGCGGGCGGAAGCCCGGCGCGGCCACGGCGGTGCTCGTCCTCACCGTGGCACGCAAGCACACGGCGGCCGAAACGTGGGCATGCGTGGAGAAGGACCCGCACACGGCGATGACGCGTCTCTGCCGCCGGGCGGTGAAGGCGACTTCGGCGCAGACGCGCCTCGAAGCGGCCTCCATGTGGGGCGTGACGTCGCAGCAGGGCCGCCGTGAACTCCTGGTTCGCGTACCTGCGGGACACATGGACGCCATCTTGCAGGGGTCGGGTAGGGATGGCTGCTTCTGGCGACCAGTCGGGAGGGAAGCGCGCGACGCCACGCCGGTCGTCGCATTAAATGCGGACGTGACGCGGGAGACCGCGTTGGCGTTGTTGAAGAAGTGCGGCGAGGCCGGGGGCGGTGTTGTTCTTGGTGGAAGACGTCTTCTGCTGCGGGCGCGCGGCTCGGGGATGCTGGCGCGCGTGCGGGCGGCTGCTGGTGAGCACGCGGCGCCCCCGCTCGAAACGAAACTGCGGTACCTCGTGTCCGGTGCCAGGGCGCGAGAACACGAGGCCGACGTCGAGATGCTGCTCAGGCTCGCTGGCTGGGCTGCGACGGTCACGACATCCTTCGTGAGAAGCGGCATGCGGACGTGCGTGGTGACGGGGGATGGCGGCCCGCCGTTTCGGGTGATCGAAAGGGAAGGGTCGCCCTTCATTGTCGTCAACGACTACGACAAGGGCGAGATGCCGCGGCCGCGTTCCAAGCGCCTCGCCTCCTCCCTCCCGACGGCGCCCGGCCAGAGGCGGCGCATGAAGCTGCCCGCCGCCGAAGTGCACACGGATCCGCAGCCGGCTCCGTCCAACAAGCGGAAGCACGAGGAGGTGGCGCAGCCGGCGGAAGCGGGACAGTCGCTAATCCGGCGAGCAGTGGCCGGTGTGGTCGAGATGCTGTCCCCGCCGCGCCAGCGTCTGAAGGAGCCGGTCGAGGGTGAGAAGGCCGATCACCGGCACGAGCTGACCGATGGAGTGCGGGCTCCAGTGGAGTTTGAATGCGGCGATTGTCAGAAGACAATCCAAAAGGGCCGCATGCAGAGGAGGTGCGAAGAGTGCGGCGCCAGCGTGTGTGTCACGTGCTCGCGCGCCTGACTGCCGTCAAGCCACGACGCCCGCGCGGACGGCGATGCTGCGGGAGCCCGCTTGATGCGATGTGGGGATGTGCATCCCAACCCTGGCCCCGGGCGCCGAACGCTCGCCTCGACCGCCGCGGCGGCTTTCCGCCGCGGACGTCGCCGACGGCCGGCCGGCACAGCCCGGTACGTTGCCGCGCACGTGCTGCATCGCGCGCGGGACGTGGGTTCCCGGGTTGCCTCGCGGCGTGAGCGTGTTGAATGTGCGTGGCTACCGTCGAAGCACGACGCCCTTGAGTATGCGTACGCCGCGGGGGAACGGCTCTTGAGGTGCGGGGACGTCCACCCGAACCCTGGTCCCCCGCGCGATCTCACTCTTGCTGCAGTTAATGTTGGCTCGCTGGCCCTGCACATTGACGAGGTGCGTGCGATGGCGCCCGCAGACGCGATTGCGGTGCTGGAGACGTCGATGAGCGCGTTGCAGCAGACGCAGGCGGCGGATTATCTCGCGAGACCGTGCGCCGTCGACGGGTCGAGGTGGAAGACGCTGTGGGGGCCGCCGCAACCGCCGAAGCGCAGCAAGCACTGTCCGCACGGAAACCCGCATTCCGGGCAGAAGGGGGGCGGAGTCGTTGTGCTTACCAGGCAGCCGGGGGTGGCCCACCTGCTGCCCAACGAATCGCTGCAGGAAGTGCGCAACCGGGTCATCCACACGATGATCGCGACGGGGGTCGGACGGATGTTCGTGCACTTTTTTGCCGTCTACGCCCCATCGGGGAACACGGCAGCAGCGTCCCGGGAGCGGCTCCTGCAGACGGTCCTCTTCGAGGCGCAGGCCATAGTGGGGCAGGCCCCGGCGGTCGTGATGGGCGACTTCAACACGGACCTTGAGCGATCGCCGGCGCTTCGGCATGCCCTCAGCAACGGGTGGACGGACGCAGCGCAGCTGCAGGCGGCGTGCGAAGGAGGACGACCGCCCAACACCTACACGGGCACGAACACGTCCGGCACGCGCATCGACTACGCCCTGATGAACCGCGCGGCCGCGTCCGCCTTTGTTGCATGCGAGACGATCGGGGTAGGGAGCGTGAGGGGCCACCGCTGCGTCCGGATTCGACTCGCGGTGCAGGCGTTCGAACAGCAGACATGGAGGTTCAACGTGCCGCGAGCGATACCCGTGAAGCCGGCAGGTAGGGTCGTCGAGGTCCCGAGGCTGGATGCCGTGTGCGCCGCCGCCCGCGAGGGGGACGTCGAAGGGGCGTGGATGGCGCTCTCCGCAATGTGCGAGCAGTACCTGCTAGACCGCAGCGGGATGCCTGCCTGTGAGAGACGCGCGCACACCGGCCGCGGTAACTCGGAGCTGAAGATGACTCGCGTTGCGGCGAGGAGTACGCCGGACCGGGGCGTGGCGTGCGAGACGGAGCTGAGGCACGGGAATGCGATCCGGCGTCTGGAGCACTACGTCTACCAGCGAGCTCGCCTAGAAGCGTCCGGACCATTCCAGGTGCCCCAAGAACTCCGCTTGTGCTGGCTGCGCTGTCTCGCCGTGATCCGTGGCGGCGGGGTCGGCGAGCCGCCCCCCTCCGACCCGCCGAGCGCAGAGGTCGCCCGCGTTTACTTGCACGACGTACGACTGCGCAGTGCGAGATTCAACGCGGCTGCGGCGAGGGTGCGGAAGAGGCAGCAACAAGAGAGGCAGCTGACGATGTTTGGGACGGATCGCCGGGCTCTTGTGTCGATGCTGCGGGGGGGTCCGGGGCAGGCGGCCGATGCGGTGCGGACGGCGGATGGGCGGCTCACCGCCAACGTCGAGGAGATGGACGAGGTGCTGCAGGAGGCGTGGGACCCGATCCTGCGCATGTACGGGGAAGGACGCCCAGAGCCCGAGTACGAGGCGTTCCGCAGGGCCTTCGAGGGTTTTATTCCCCGCCGCCAGATGGACCTGCGGGATGTGACCGGGAGCGAGCTACGGGATGTGCTCAACAAGCGGAAGAAGAAGACTACGGCGTGTGGGGTGGACGGCTGGCGTTTGGACGAGCTGAAGGCCCTGCCCGACGAACTGCTGGACGGGTTCGCGACGCTTTTCAATCTGGTGGAGGAGCGAGGGGAGTGGCCGAAGGGTATGCTGACGTCGTTGGTGTCGCTCATACCAAAGACCGACGACACCTCGCCAACGAACTTGCGGCCAATCACCGTGACGAGCTGCGTCTATCGGTTGTGGGCCTGCAGGCGTTTGCAAGACGTCATGGAGTGGCAGGACGGCTGGATTCTTCCGTCGCAGCACGGCTTCCGCAGAGGGCATCGGACGGACGACGTCCTCATGGAGCTGACGACGCTGATCGAGGAGACGCTGCTCGACGAGTCGAAGTCGCTGTACATGGTCGCACTCGATTTCGCGAAGTGCTTCGACCGGGTACCGCAGGGGATCGTTCTCCGGCTCGCCGAAGAGATGGGCCTCGACGCGCGCATCCTGCGCCCCCTGCGCGCCATGTACCGCGGCATGAAGCGACGGTTCAAGCTGCCGCTCGGCGTGGGCTCCGAGTTTGAGGTCACCAACGGTATCTTGCAGGGGTGCCCACTTTCGGTGATCCTCATCAACGCCTTGCTGTCGATTGTGCTCCGAGCGGTGTCGGCGCGCGTACCGGAGGTTTCGTCGGAGTCGCTGGCGGATGATGCCACGCTCTTCGCGGCGGCGGAAGCCGAGCTGCAGCAGGCGGTCGACATCGTCGCGCGGTTCTGTGCCCTGACCGGGATGCGCCTGAACATGGCGAAAACCTTGGCGATGGGCATCCATGCGGGCTCGACGCAACAGCGCAGGCGGCGTCCGTACGCCAGCGCGGTGAAGGTGGACGGCGAGGCCATAGCGACGGCGACGGCTGCGAAGATCCTCGGGGTGCGAACGAGTGTGGAGAGCGTCCAAACGGGTCGGGCCAACGATGCGCGTCTGAGCGCACATGACGGTCTGATAGACAGGCTGGGCACCTCGAAGCTTCCGTTCGATGTCCGCTGCGAGGTGGCGAGTTCGAACGTGCTCAGCAGTGTCCTTACCGGGTGCTCCTACGAGACGTACACGCAGACGCGCCTGAAGGGACTCCGGACGCGGATCGTGAGGGGCGCTTTTGGGAGCAAGCACCCGTCGAGGAACGTGACGGCGGTGCTATCGATCTTGGCGAAGGGTCACCGTCTGGATCCGATGATCGCTCGGCCGTACAGGATTCTGTGCGCGTTATTCGACACCTGCGAGCGGCTGCCACGCGTGTGTGCGCGCATGCGGAACATCGTGAGGTTGTACGAGCGGCACGAAACGTTTTTGCCGAGGGCGCGCCTGGGGCCGGTAGGGATCGCCATTGCGGATGGGCTGTCGGTCGCGGGCATTGGCTTCGAGGGCGGGGATCTCTGTTCTGCGGCGCTGGGGGGTCGTCGGCTTCTCGGCATGCAGCGAGGCGAGAGGCACCACGTCGTCCGAGCGCAGCTGCGGCGGAAGGTGTGGATGCAGCTTGCGCGACAGCGGCCTTCGTACGACGGAGTGCAGGCCGGGGTAGACTGCGGGCGCACGAACGGGCTGCGTCTGACGGCGGCCGACGGCAGTGTGAGGCGCGCGCTGACCGTCATCCTGTCCGGGGGTGTTTTCCTTGCGGCTCGGTGGGGGCGGAATGCGCGTGCGGGGGAAGAGGCGGCGGGATCGGAAGGTTCGGCGAGCTCTCCCGCGTCAACGACGGCGTCGTCGACGACGTCGACCGCATCAGATGCGTCCGGTAGCTTCGACGAGCAGGCTGGCGAAGACGGAGGCTCCTCCACGGGTGAGCGGCGCCCGCCGCCGGACCGGTGTTGCAGGGACTGTGACCGCCACGCCCACGACACGGCGGATCACTTGTGGTGGGAGTGCCCTGCGTACGACGAGATTCGCCGCCGCCCCTGCTTTGCTGAGCTCATGCGGGCGGACCGTGCGCGGTGGCCGTCTTGTACGCGCGTGCACGGGGTAATCGTGGAAGGCGCGCCGGTCGACGCGGCGGCCTTGCACCATTTCATGGCGTCGGTGTACGTGGCGCGCGAAGAGTCAGAGCGTGGCCGTCTGGCAGCGGTACAGCCGATCCACCCCTGGAGGGCGGCAACGTCGCGGCCGGCGGTCCGACACCTGTTTGACTTCGGGCGCCTACCGGATGAGCCGCCGAAGTGGCCGTATGGGGGACGGACGATGCGGGCGATGAAGGGCTGGCTGTCGGCATTGCAGTGGACGGACACTGGCGAAGTGTCGAACATCGAGTTGGCCGTCGACTTCGAGGTCTTCACCGGGCACGACATCCTGGGCCCCCCGAACCTCGCCGCCAACCGAAGGGGGAAAACCCTTTGGACGATGCTAGCGACGCTGTGCCGCCTGTGTCGGGAACTGCAGCTGCCGTCGCCGCTTCCGGCCGAACGGAAAGACCGGGTGGGCTCGATGAGGACGCTGGGGGCGCCGATGCTGTGGGGTGGTCTGACACCGCGGCCACATTTCGCTGGGGGGGAGGAGACGTTCGAAGTCTTGGAGATGAACTTCCCGCGTGCGGCGCTCGGGGACGGGAAGAACTGGGGCGGGGACGTGTTCCCGCTCTATGACGCGACGAGGCGAGCGCAGCGTTCGGCGCGCTGGGCCGAGCCCACACCAATGCCGCAACGACCACGCCTCCCGGTGCTCGTCCCGGAGTCGCAGGCAGACCCCCTGCTCCGCTCACAGTCCGTCTGTCACGCGTGCGCGAAGCAGAAGTGCGCAATGTGCTCGGGCATGCGGAGAAACTACAGCCTTGTAGTGGACCAGTGCTGCCAGGTGCACCACCAACCGGACGACGGCCTGCGCATTCAGTGCTGCCGGGCGCATCGGCTGACGCGATGCGGGACCTGCCCGAACGCTGACGCGTGCTGCGGACGGGGGCATCACAGGGGTGGTGCTGGCCGCGACAGCAGCAGTGGCGACGGGGGTGGCGGTGGTCGTGGCGGCCGCTGCCGCGGCCGTGGCCGCGGCCGCGGCGGCCGAGGCGGCGGAGACGACAGTGACGGAGACGGTGGCGGCGGCCGCGGCACTGGTCGCGGCCGCGCACGCGGCGGCGGTCGCGGCAGCGGACGCGGCGGGGATCGCGGCGGCGGCGGCGGTGGCGGTCGCAGCCTAGGCGAGAGCGACGGCCTCACAGGCCGGAAGCGGCGCGCGCCGTCCCCACCTGGAACACCTACCAGCCGTGGCCGGAGGAGGCGGACGACGAAGTCGCCCCCGAAGCGCGCCCCCCCGCCAGCAGGCAGGAAGCGACCCGCGCCATGCACCCCCACGGCCTCTCCCGCAGCCGCGCTGCGCGCACGACGACGACGACGCGCCGATCTCGGCGACGACGGCACTGGCCTCGCCGGCCCGAACACACCGCGCCCACCCGGCCCCGCCCGGCCCTCTTCGATGGCAGGCCCTGACTCGGGCCCTTTTACTGATTCTGGTTCCGACCCTCCACGGGTCACACAACGATCGCGCCCTCCCGCCGGCTCTTCCCGGCTACTCGCGTCCTCCGCATCGCGGCGTGCCTATCGGCGCAAGCGAGAAAGCGAAGACTCCGATTCCTTTTCGGACTATGAGATCGTGAGCAACTGCCAACAACAGTTGCAGCCGACTAGAGTTGCGCCGCGCCGAAAGCGCGGAAAAAGTGACCCTTCTGGAGTCACGTAGCGAAAAGCTGGCATAGTGTGGTACTCATTTGCATGCAAATGACTCCCCACTAACGCAACAAGACGACGATAATATGCGATAATACGCGACAATATGCGATAATCGTGCGAATGCGAATGAAAATGCGATAATTGGCACCAAAACTCCAAATGCGATAATATGCGATAATGCGAATCGTTTGACCCCTATGTCTAGGGGGGATGCACTGCTCACCTTCAACTGACGTTCGGACCTACTCCGTCGGAACAATACAACTACAAAGTGGGTATTTTCTGTTGAGCGCTTACGCCCGCCACTAAACCCAGATTTACCTGTGTTTCGTGTGGGCTACAGCACATTTACCTCCTTTGATCTTGGAATATTGTTGCGATCCGGCATGCCGATGAGTACCGCACTATGCATACACTTTGATCTTTCGCAACTGGCAGCCTCCTCGAGCATTTCCTACAAAGCAGGTGCTTATACAACAGAAAGTCCCTCGGGATCGACGGTAACACAAAAAAGAGCGGACCTTGTTCTCCGAGAAGAGCTCGCCGTCCTCGCCGACTGCTGTGCGAACGGCTTCGTCCTCCTCTTCGAAGGCATAAGGGTCGTCACCTTCGGACGCCGACTCATCGTCGACTTTCTGCAGCTCGCCCAGTCCACTGTTGCCGGCTTCGTCGCCGCTGTTGTCTATTCCTTCTTGAGCCAAAGCATAGTCATCCCCGTCCAAAGGTTTGACCCACAGGCTGGGCCCGTGTCGTGACTCGTGCGCCAGCTGCTGCTTGCCGTACTCCGAGACGAAGATCTGAACGCCGACCAGGGCGCCACCGCGGGGCGTGAAAGATTGAAACAGCGCGTACAGGTGCGAAGCGTTCAAGTTGTCCCAGTCGCAGTTGCGCAGCGCCAGGCGCCGGGTGGCCTCGTCCGTTTCAGCGTCTTCCCCGCGCACGTCGTTGTATACGTCCTGTATTTGTTTGAGTGGACTTCCATTGGTACGCCTGCCATGGGTCCCGTATCTGAGCGCTGTTGTGCAGGTTAGCTGCTGTGCAGGTTAGTTGCTGTACAGGTTAGCTGCTGTGCAAGTTAGCTGTTGTACCGGTTAGCTGCTGTACAGCTTAGCTGTTGTGCAGGTTAGCTGCTGTACAGGTTAGCTGCTGTACAGGTCAGCTGCTGTGCAAGTTAGCTGTTGTACCGGTTAGCTGCTGTACAGCTTAGCTGTTGTGCAGGTTAGCTGCTGTACAGGTTAGTTGCTGCTGTACATGTACAGGTGAGCTGTTGTGCAGGTTAGCTGCTGTGCAAGTTAGCTGTTGTACAGGTTAGCTGCTGTACAGCTTAGCTGCTGTACAGGTTAGCTGCTGTACAGGTGTGCTTTTGGTGTGTACCGGGTTCAAAAAGTGTTGGACCGTGAAAAGGTCCAGTACGCAGTATGCCCGCTTTGGATCAGTAGTTCGCACTAGTCTGATCTGCCGTCGCTGTTGCCCCCACCTTTCAATTAGAATTTGAGTGACCTAGAGCATTTGATCGTCACGGATCCTGTTCGCACGTCGTGCGACCCTTTTGAAATGGGGGTCGTGTTCGGGCTCCTGGATGCCGCGTTCGTGTTTCTGATCGAAACTGCTCATTGCTGGTTTCTGTCTGCGGAGCGTCCAGAATCCTGCTGGTAGTCGGTCGCCGAGTATTGCTATTGACAGGTCTGACAGACGCGTCGACGGGGATATAGAACACACACCGAACCGAGAGACTCGTCATCTTCAACGTCGCTGTCGGACATGGCGCTTGCCGCAGCTTCTTCTGCGTCCTCTTCCTCTTCCTCTTCTTCCGCGGCATCTTCTTTTTCATCGCCATCCACATCCTGACCCGCATCCTTGCGAAGCTGCTTGTAGTACCCTTGCAAAGTCTTAGGTGCAGCTTTTGAAGTCAAGTCGCGCTGCTTGACCTCGCCTTCCTCTAATCGAAATCCGCGGGAGTCCTGTGGGCGTTCAGTTCAAGTTTCGTATCTGGTGATGATCTGGCTACCTCTGACTTTTCAAAGACCACGGAGGTCAACGGACCGGGAGCTACCGGAGAGGGTGTGTGTGCGTTGTGTGTTAACCTGATACGTGTGCGTGCGATGATGTGGGTTTGCGTGGCAGCCTGATACGGATGTTACGAGCTTGATGCTCCGCACGGATGCTTGGTGCCGTGTGCTGTGGGCACCGCCCGCTGCACACGGGATTCGTTTGCGACAACTATATATACACAACTATATGAAACCTTGGGGGGGGGGGGGGTGATGTACTCAACACCCCCGACACGTACTTTCCACCCCCCGAAAGTACTTTCCACCCCCCGAAAAGTACTTTCCACCCCCCGAAAAGTACTTTCCACCCCCCAAAAATTACTTTCCACCCCCCGAAAAGTACTTTCCACCCCCCGACGAAAAATTTCCACCCCCCGAAAAGTACTTTCCACCCCCCGAAAAATACTTTCCACCCCCCGATGGAAATTTCCACCCCCCAAAAAGTACTTTCCACCCCCGGACAAAAAAATTTCCACCCCCAGAAAAGTACTTTCCACCCCTCGAAAACTACTTTCCACCCCCCGACCAGATACGCAAACTCTTTCGAACGCTGCACACGGGTATCCTTCAAGTGACCTCTAACTATCTGTTGCATACGCGTATCCGGATCTGAAAGCCGAAGACTTTGTAACACTTTACCGCAACCGAAGTCGCGAACCGGGTTCGGCTTGCACTGCAAAAGCAGCATAATTGTGTCTTGCGCCCGAGCGCGGAAATCCGCCACCCGCCATTCGGCTAGAGTGCAAGAACACAATTGCGAAGCGTACTACAAACGGATAGTGTTACAAAGGCGAACGAATCATGCGAGAACCTATGGAGGGGCCCCTCGACAGCTTTCAGAACACGGCATAGTAAGTCAAGAGTCGGATAAGCGTGTACACGTTTTACTCCCGTTTGATCTGCATTTTCCACCTTTCCCCCCTTTCTTTGATTTGCTGTGTGTATTTGCAAAAACAGTTCCAGCCACAATCTGCAGGTCTGCGGTTTGCGGGTATGCGGGGTTTGCGATTTCGGGTTTGCGGGAACGGGTATGCGGGTTCGGGTATGCGGGTATGCGGGTATGCGGGTTTGGGTACGCGGGTATGCGGGTTTGGGTATGCGGGTTTGGGTTTGCGGGTTTGCAGGTTCGGGTATGCGGGTTTGCGGGAACGGGTATGCGGGTTTGCGAGAACGGGTATGCGGGTTCGGGTATGCGGGTTTGGGTATGCGGGTTTGGGTTTGCGGGTTTGCAGGTTCGGGTATGCGGGTTTGCGGGAACGGGTATGCGGGTTTGCGAGAACGGGTATGCGGGTTCGGGTATGCGGGTTTGGGTACGCGGGTATGCGGGTTTGGGTATGCGGGTTTGGGTTTGCGGGTTTGCAGGTTCGGGTATGCGGGTTTGCGGGAACGGGTATGCGGGTTTGCGGGAACGGGTATGCGGGTTTGCGATTTCGGGTTTGCCCGAAAATCCCGAAAAGTACTTTCCACCCCCCGAAAGTACTTTCCACCCCCCGACCAAAAATTTCCACCCCCCGAAAAGTACTTTCCACCCCCCGACGAAACGTTTCCACCCCCCGATAAGTACTTTCCACCCCCCGATAAACACTTTCCGCCCCCCGACAAAAAATTCCACCCCCCGACAAGTACTTTCCACCCCCCGAAAAGTACTTTCCACCCCCCGAAAAAATTTCCACCCCCCGAAAAGTACTTTCCACCCCCCGAAAAGTACTTTCCACCCCCCGACAAAAATTTCCACCCCCCGACATCCATTTATACCCCCCGATTTATACTCTATACCCCCGGATTTATACTCTTTACCCCCCGTTTTTTGGGGGGTGGAAAGTACGTGTCGGGGGTAAAAAGTAATTCACGGGGGGGGGGGGGGGGGGGTAGGGGTACGACTCCCACTGTAGAACCTGTCCGGAAAACCTATTTTTACGTATTTTTGTCATTTGGTTGTTATTTTGTGCTACCTGCCAGCTCGAAACAGCTTTTGGACATATGTTAGGGCCTCTTCAGTGAACTTGCGGTGACTCCCGGCATGTAGTTGCACCTATGGGCATGAGGGGGGGTAGAGACCCCCCCCCGCCGCCGGACGGTCCTGGCGCGTGATGGTGCGTTTTGGCAGGTTTCATCATTGCTGTGGGCTTGGCAGCCCTGAGAAGCCCCCATGGACATGTGCCGAACACCAGGAAGGTCCAAATACCACCCCAGGCCCAGGCCCGACCTCAGGACCCCCAGGAAACACGTACAAAAGCACGAAGAATACATCCAAACCCACTAGAAATACACTAAAAATACAGCCAGACCACTAAAAATACACTAAAAATACACACAAAAACACTAAGATACAAGCGGGACCACCAGATATAGACGCAAAAATACTGGAATTACAAGCAAACACACTAGTAAAACTAAGAAAACAACCCATTTGCAGGTAAAATCACGAAAAAATAGATAAAACCCCACCTTATCCCGTGCCCCGGTTGTCCGGAGCCGTGCGCTGCCTGTGTTCCGGTGGGACATTCTTTTGCAAGGCTGGCACAACGAAAGCGAGTGTTCTGCAAGCCCACAAGGGATGAGTACGAGGCGTTGGTAGGCGAATGGGATGGGACGGTTTCCCGTCGGGCGTGGGGGGGGATATGCACGGTGCACTAGTCAAGGACTTTTTTGACTTTGACTGGTGGTTTTACTAGTCAAAATTTTGACTAGTAAAATGACTAGTGCCACTAGTAAAAATGACTAGTGCACTAGTAAAAATGACTAGTGCACTGGTAAAATGACTAGTGATTTAGACAAAATCCACCTAACCTGGACCCAAGTCCTGGGTGTTTTGAGAGTTTTCGAGGGGTTCCACGGCACTACCGTGACCACCGGTGCTCAGACACCACAAACCACCTGGGCAACACCAGTTTTCGCGAGACAGGCCGAGTTGCGAGGGTTTTGGTTGGTTTCTTGGGAAAGTCCCTGAGGTTGTATGGCTTAGCAAACATAGTGCAAACGACAGTGCTATCCCTGCACGGTGAGGTCAGAGACATGTCGTGACAGGTTTCAGACACTGGAATAATGCGGGCTTCCGACCACATTCAAACTCTGGTCCGTAGATTCGGCTTGTCGTTCATGGCGCTCCTATCGCCTTGGCATCGCACCGGACACAGTGCATTTACAGTAGTGGGTTCCCTAAAACCCACGATTCTTGCCGAGCTTCCCAACATGAATGTGCAACAGGTGCTGGCTTTGTCCGCCTGTGAACTGTTTGCATGCAAGGCTTTGTGTTGCGCACATTCCACAAATAGTGTCGTTGCTCACTGCTATGTGCTCCGCTTTCTAGTGTTGGAGGCACTCTCCCATTGCGTGCTTCCTCTTTCACGCCGCCGCGGAAAACCAGTCTTGTAGCCTGTGGCGCGCGCGTTGTGTGCCAGTCAACACGTCGTGGTGCTTTGTCCAGGCATTTCGAATGCCTGGAAGTCACGTTTCTTTGTCGTTTCGGGACGTGCTAACGACCATTGAGCCCACCGATCAACTGCTCAAAGCTTTCGTCGGGTGGGACACCAGCAGGTTCTGGTTTCTACTCGTCGGGTCTACCGCACAGTAAGGTGAATCGCGTAGCCGGTGTACTATTTGTGAAAGCAGCTTCTTTCGCATCTTCGGTTGTTCACAACGACAATAAAAATCACCGCCTCGGATTAGCTTGAATTCACAACGCACTGTCTATCGGGCATTGAGAGCTACTAGTAGTAAGTGCGGAAGAGCATGAGGCAGGCAAGCTGTATAACGCTCCCAGTAGGCAACAAGTTCCCAGAAACTCCCCGTCCTCAGCTGTGGTGCTGCTTGCCTTCATGGCACTTGCACTTTCTAGAACTCAATACTCAGCCCGGTTCCTGTGGGGGAAGAGTCGGGGTGGCCCACCAAAAAAGCGACCACAGTTCTGCATGTTCAGCCGCAAAACACAAACCGACGAGTAATCGTAACTTATTCCTGCAGAACTGGCTTTGTTGAATGACGCTCGTGACAGACAACTGACCCCAGCTTTCGTCTATCGCACAGTAAGGAATCGCGTTGGGAACCGCATTCGGAAAACATTGGAGCGGAACTTCTTTGGACCGGAATTCTTTTGGACTTTTTAGAGTTAAAGTTTTGGGCTTTTGGAGGTTCTGAAAGTTTTGGACTTTTCCCTGGGGGTTTCACTTTTTGGCGGTATTTTGAAGTCTGACCGAAGCAGCTTTTGCACTGTTTCATGTTTCCGTTACACCAATGATGGGACCGGCAGATTGTGCGAACATTCCAAAGCTTCCCGAATTCCGGGCCGCAAACGCGTCCAAATTGGTTCAGGTTACCTTTAGTTTCTGTTCGTCCTTAAAACTCGTGGTTGCACGATCATGACTATGGGCGTAGCCTGGGTCGCGTAGACAAGCAGCTCGGGTGAGCATGGCGGGGCGACTCATGAGATTGCCCCCGTCGCCGACCACGTGCCGGAACACGACGTCCGGGACCGGCTATACTTGATCAACTCCTTGAACGCCAGCAGCCCGCTGTCGTCGGCATCCACCGTCAAAAACGCGCGTGACCGCCACTCGGCGGCCATCACTCAGCGACGCTCGCTTCACTGCGAGCTCGCCGAGGTCGAGTCCTTCCGCGGGCATGCCGCCGGCCCTGCTCCGTATGGCCCGGCGACGCCGCGTGCCGCCTACGCTCAGCGACTCGCCACCTTCTGCGTCTGGCTAAAGTAGCGACCTCCAAGTTGTAGGGAGCTGTTAACGGACTTGGGCGCGCCCTTGACTGTAGACACCACATGTATCATATCTTATCGTATTCTTGGATTCTAAACTTCCTTGTGGGCGTGAACCCTACTGTAAAATATTTGGACCGGAACTTTTTTGGACTTTTGGGGGTTTTGAAAAGTACTTCGACTTTTTCCCAGTCCAACATTATTCCGAACACGGTTGTAAGCGCAACGGTAGGGTAGTTGTGCCGTGGGACCCTCTGAAATCTACATAGGCGGCGTAAGACAAAGAGGGAGTGCAATCAGCATCAGGAGGTGAGAAGGGCACACGTATGCCGGGGCAATGTTGAACCCGCCAGAAAAGCGATGGCCAGCAGTAACGTGTGCGCTAAACATCGCTTGCCACAGTGCACCTTGCATACGACGACGGGTGGCAACCGTCACGAAGGGGCACCATCGGGCGGTGTTGTCGGAGCATAGACAGCGACGGCAGGAAGAACCCCACCGACAATGCAGAAGAGGACGGCAGATTCAAAAAGCCCCACTCGGCACGGCTGCCGATACAAGTAAACATGAGAACGTGGGTTGGAAGCAGCAGAGGACGAAGTGGTAGGCACAGAAGAGTGGAATCTGGTGTCAGAAAACCTCAGCATCCGCATGTGACGACATTCTGCATCATTAGCTTGTGGTTACCTATTTGCTCGTGTCAGATCGCCGATGAAAGAAAGCGGTGAGCATCAGCGACTGCTCTGCACAAACGAGACCGCGACGACACACAAGAAGGGGCCGAGCCAAGTCGAAGAACAGCCCAGGAAGGGCCCTGAAGAGTCAGAGAGCCCGCCAGAAGACGGAGGAAGAGAAGTGCCCGCTAGTAGATCAAAAGAAGAAGGTGATCCCGCCCTCTGAAAGGAAAGCCAAAATTTGGCTGGAAACGGACACCTGACGGACACACAGAAGGACCCGCGAAGTGGTATCCTATAGGACCCCTCAGCATGACCTTCCGGCGTTTCTTTTAAAAGAAACGGAAACGTTTCCGTTTCCGTTTCCGTTTCCGTTTCCATATTTCGAAAAAACTAAAAGAAACGGCGTTTCCATCCAACTTAGCCCTAGGGGGGGGGGGGGGGGGGGGTTGGGGGGGGGGGCCTATGTTGGCAAGTAAACGCGTTTCCATCCGTTTTTTCCAAAACATGGAAACGGAAACGGAAACGGAAACGGCTCCTTGGTTTTGCAGGCTACCCACAAACCACGCTAACACCACCAGGGGATACTACACGGTGAAGTCCAGCCCCAGAAGTTGGAGTTGAAGAGGGCGCCCGAGTCACACCCAAAAAGCGGGTGTGACACCCGCTTTTTTAACTCCAGCTTTAACTCCAGCTTCTGAGGCTGCTCACATCCCGCACAGGGTGTGTTAACTTGCGGCCAAAACCGAAAATAATGTCGTGCATACGAACCTCGTCGAGAAAATAAACGGGGTGGTCACCATGCCCAATTCTCTGAGTGCTTGGTTGCCACCAGGATGTTGACCGCGCAGTTCGGGACTACTTCGGAGACAGCACCGCTTGCACAGATAAATTTATTTTGCTGGCTCGTTGAGAAATACCCCTAAATTTTTTTCCCCCGCCCATCCGAGGTGTGGTCACCTTACACACTGCAATCTGCAGCAGCCGTTTCCCAAATAAGGAAACGCCGTTTCCTTGAAAGTATGGAAACGGAAACGGAAACGGAAACGGGAAACGTTTCCGTTTACTTGCCATCATAGCCCTTAGGGGGGGGGGGGGGGGGGGGGGGCAGTGCTGATACTAAGCCTGAGACCCAAAACGAAGTTGCTAACCCTGGGTGGGGGGGGGT